>JAWNGG020000106.1:640000-882086 GCA_036937485.2 Tetragonisca angustula | reverse complement strand
TACGTTATATATAATATATTAAATATATTATTAGAACATATATATATATATATATATATATATATATATTATAGAAGTTGTAAAGTTATACATGATTATAAATCCAAAATACCACAAGACACGTAATATCATGTAAAATTTTTCACGATTTTCATATTATACAAAATGGTAAAAAACTGTGACGTCAAAGTTGTAGTGCTGAAAATCGTGAGTTCGAACGTCATAACTTTATAACATACAATTGCGATTTTATACGTTTGCAATTACAATTGTAACTGTGATAGTTACAATTATAAATAATTATAATTTTATACCGTGAAAATCCTAATCACCTTCGCGATCGTTGAAAATTACGAAACTATAAATTCGAAAAAAAAAACAACGCGAAACAAAGAAATTGCCACCTGACCAGTTTCGCAGAAATTACAACTGTTTCCACTTTTTCGAAATTATTAACTTTGGTACGATTTGAACAAATTCGTATTCGAATCAAAAGAGGGTTCGAACTTGTTTCAACACCTAATTAACTCGGTCGTTCGTTTCAACGGTGAATTAGTTAATTATTAATTAGTGTATTAGTCCTCCTCGTAAAATTCCTCTTCCTCCACCTTTCGTCGAATCTCGCGTTTATTGTCGCTTTTGGCGTTCCTCGCCATGGTGTCCGGTGTATCATCGATAAATGGCCAGAGATAAGCGAATTACATCGCCGTTTCGGGCTATCCAGCTATTCTCCTCCTCGGAGTTTCTCCACGGTGAACGACGATTTTCTCCAACCTGATCGATTCCATCCGAAATCTGAAATTCACGGAAACTACCTACCCTAGCTGCGAGATCGTGTCTTGCTCGCCGCCGCGATTACGCGCCACGTCTTTCAACCAGTGGCCCGCGTCAAATAAAATCCTTTTAGTCGTTATTTTCGATCGTTCGGTCGATAGCGGGCGGGAAATCTGTCCGCGGATTTCATTTTAAATTCCATGAATAATTTCCGTGTGGCGTGGCGTGTCCGTTCGATTCGCGACGGCGGAGATTTGCGTTCTGTTGATAGAGGTTCTCTATAGATAGAAATTTCGCTACCTTGAAGCTCGCCGTGTGTATATTCGACGGTTCGACGTAGACAGGAAATCCTGCCCAATGCTTCACATTGGTTTCACATGGACACGTGGAAGGTCGTCGTTATAATTATTCGATATTATGTATTATAATTATTATATTTATTATAACTATCGACGTATATTGTTACGAGTCGAACGATCTTAAAAGAGAAGGAATTTTTGTAGTATTCGGTTGTGTAATAAATTCGCGGAAATACAGTGGATAGTATTGAAAGAAATTATGGTTGAGAGAAAACGAGTGCTAGAAATGTTTCATCAAGTGTAACATGAAATTAAGATAGTAATAATAATAATATACAATAATAATGGTAATAATGTATTAATATAACAAATATTTATGTGATAATTGTAAGCAAATGTATCAGTATAATTATAATGGTGATATAATTATAATATAATCAGTATGATTATAATAGTGACATAATTATAATATGATCGATATAATTACAATGGTGACATAATTATAATATAATCGGTATAATTATAATGGTGACATAATTATAATTTAATCGGCATAATTATAATGGTGACATAATTATAATATAATCGGTATAATTATAATAGTGACATAATTATTATACAATCAGTATAATTATAATAGTGACATAATTATAATATGATCGGTATAATTATAATGGTGACATAATTATAATAGAATCAGTATAATTATAATAGTGTCATAATTATAATATAATCGGTATAATTATAATAGCGACATAATTATAATATAATCGGTATAATTATAATAGTGACATAATTATTATACAATCAGTATAATTATAATAGTGACATAATTATAATATGATCGGTATAATTATAATGGTGACATAATTATAATAGAATCAGTATAATTATAATAGTGTCATAATTATAATATAATCGGTATAATTATAATAGCGACATAATTATAATAAAATTAGTGTAATTATAATAGTGTCATAATTATAATATAATCGGTATAATTATAATAATGACATAATTATAATGAAATTAGTGTAATTATAATAGTGACATAATTATAATAAAATTAGTGCAATTATAATAGTGACATAATTATAATATGATCGGTATAATTATAATGGTAACATAATTATAATATAATCGGTATAATTATATTGGTGACATAATTATAATATAATCGGTATAATTATAATGGTGTCATAATTATAATATGATCGGTATAATTATAATAGTGACATAATTATAATAAAATTAGTGTAATTATAATAGTGACATAATTATAATAAAATTAGTGTAATTATAATAGTGTCATAATTATAATATTATCGGTATAATTATAATAGTGATATAATTATAATAAAATTAGTGTAATTATAATAGTGACATAATTATAATAAAATTAGTGTAATTATAATAGTGACATACTTATAATATAATCAGTATAATTACAATAATGACATAATTATAATATAATATTTCCAGTATAATATGAAAGTTTGACCATGTGATATCGGAAATATTAAAAGAATCATTCGTCACTACACAGAATATTAGATTTATGATCGACTCAACTTATTGAAACATTTATTGCTATTAATTTTTATTATATATATATATATAATCTTTATTTATTGCTTGTTGCTATCAACTTTCCGATGCAAGAAAGATTCTTAGAAATAACAACACGTAGAGATACAAGTTTTTTGACAAGAAAACCTTCAGAATTCACTTCATATCACTTGATTCATTCACAAAGCACAATCGACCATAGTACAACGCACATGAAAAATTAATAATTTCCATCGTCGACGAATTATTTCGTCACTTTGGATATCTTATACATTTTCCCACAAAATTGCCTACACGTGCTTCCGATTTTTTTTCTTTTCTCCGCAAACTCAACGAAATTTCACAACTGAGCGAGCAAGAAAGTAACTTCCAACGAAAATACGGAATTCGTGGAAAAAATTCTAAAATAACCCGCGTGGTTTCAGCCCCCTGCGTTGAAAAACCTCGCACGATCAAGAACGCGTTACGGGCGCGGCTACTTACTTTCCCGCGTTCGTGATGACGGTGAGCCAATCACTGGCAGAGTTCCAACAGCCGCGGGCCACGCTCCGATGCATCATTCTTGTGGCCCGTTTTGCTGCATCAGGACACCCGGCAGCCTCGCGCACGTAGCAGAACCGGGCGTATGACGATAGCCGTGGCCTGGAACGTCAGGTGGCCAGGGATTACCTCGTTAGTATACATTGGCTCGTATATCCGCAGGCCAGCTGCATCACGACCATGGCCACCGAATATGCAGCGTGCCCCGTCACTTCCTACCCCGTCGCACGTCGCTCTTCGATTATGGATTTGTTGTTTTTCTTTCCGTTTCGTTTCTATCCGCTCCTTTCTTGCTCCGTATCACTCCGCCTCTCGACCAGCCACGGATAGACTTTTTTGTCCTTTGCGTTTCGACTGTCGCTCGTTGTCCGAGACAGTTTTAAATTTGAAAAGAAGCGCTCGATTCCCTTGGCTTCGTCTCATTGTGCAGTAGTTCTCGTCGAGGATGTTTCCTTTCGCTGAAAAGAACTTGATTTCGAGCGTCACTGTTGGATGCAAGTGCTCTTCAATTTGAGCATTGGTAACTTTCTCACTGAACAACTTTTCGACGTTGTAAAACACATCGATTGATTTAATTAACGAATAACGAATAGTAGAATATGATTAAACGATAAAAATTGATCGTTTGTTAATTTAAATCGAAGCTGCAATCGTACTGTTCCAAATTCAAACGTTGTAATCGCACACGTGTGGCTTTATTTGTCGAAGTGTATCTGTCTCGAAATTTTTTCAGCATGAGTGTACCGCGCGGTGCGGTTGATTTTAGAAATTCTCCCAGTTTTCTCCCTGCCCGAACATGCTGCAGGTCGGGTGTTGCGCTTTGACGAGTTCTCGCGGTTTTTACGAGGACTCCACCCTTGAGGAGAATCGGGTGGGTGGAATTTGATGAAAAAACTTTGATCTCGAGGGACACTCGGCCCTCTGCGGTAAGATTGGAGCCTCATTGCTAATCGCCGGGCCAACGACACACCTTCCCATATTCGTTCTCCACTGCAACGCCAATCTGTTATCGACTTAACCATCGTTCCATGCATACCAAACGAACGTAACCTCGTTGAAAAGATGGTCTCATGGTCTTTGGACGAAATTTGCTTTTAATTATTTGTCGAATGACACTCTGTGTCAGTCTTGTTAGAAAACAGAAGCCTCGATTGCTTTATTTATATTATTTTGAGTTATTTATTCGTTGTACGTGCTTCGAATTTCCCATAAATGTATAAAAATTCCTAATTATCGAACCTATTGTATTAATAATTTACTTATTAAAAATTCCAAAACGACAACGATATTAAAATTACAATATATTACATATTATAGATAATAATATATATTGCAGTATGTTGAAGGTTATATTAGATTATGCTATATCGAGAAGATTGTTGTGAAATTTCTAATCTTCTGGTAATTTCGAGCATTTTTCGACCCTCGAAGAAATTTCCATCAAAGTTGGTATTATTATGCATCAGAGGTTTTAGAAAGTGCTGTAATGCGGCGCCATTTTGTCGAGCATAATGGGACACCATACGGCGAGAAAATGGCGCACGAGGGTATCGAATCAATTCAGAAAACTGGCTGGTTGTACAAATGACGGAAACAAGGTGCATACATATTCATGGGCCGTGCTATGCTGTCCCGTCGCTAATCGTGTAATCCTAAATCACCTAATGGCCGCGGCAAACACAATCAAGCCGCGATTGCGCGAAACGGCAACGTATAGCTGCGAACGTTAAATGTGTGTTAAAAAGCTTATGCCGTGTGAATTGAATTAAATATAATATATCTACTTATTTAAAAACTAATATAGTAATATAATAGAAATTAATTTAATTTTACACACATGTGTTTTGTACAAATTTTGCTTTGAAAAATTGTGCACCTAATTTATGTTGCGCATGATAGACTTTATACGCGATGATCGTATGGCGAAAACTTTAAATTGAATAAAAGTTTCGTGGCATTTTTAAAAATATTGTACACGATTTTATTTCAATTTGCGCGTGAAGATTCGTAAAAATATACGACACGTCGAAAGTTGCAACAATTTGATAAGGGAGAAAGGAATTTCACCCCCCCCCCCTAGTAAAGTAAACCATTGGGTCCTTACTTAATTTTCTATCGATGATTGTCGCATTCCGCGTCGATGTGTCATCCCTCATCACCGGGTAAAGTGTACTTCCGTTTGCCAGTTCGACGTTGATTAAATACTCGATCACTAGACGAGAATTGAAAGTCTGCTTGAAGCGTTGGAGTTCAAGAGAGACTGGAATTAGACGTGAAATTACACGCGAGGAAATGAACGAGTAAAAGTAGCAACAACGGGTGTAGTGAAGGGTGTGTTGGAGCAACACGTTGCCAGTTATAGAGAAACGGAGAGAGCGTACCAGAGTTATGGAGATAGAGCTCGAGTGGGATTTCGACGGATGTCGATAACAATCGCGTGCGTTTTCGTTTCAAGGAACGTGGACCGAGGCTCGTATGCCAGCTTGATACGCGGCGCGCTTATCTATCGAATCGACCGGCCGTCTTTGCCTTTGAAATCACGGAAACGATTCTGGCGTTTGTCGTGCTCCGGACTGACGGACACTCTGCCCCTCTGACGGAACAATACTGCTTGTCATTTGCGAAACTTTCTGTCGAAAAGTTCTTTCCATCCAGCTGTCTTGTATTAAACACGTGATAACGCAGCGCAGTCGGTAGAAAATTGGCGCGAAGGTTGATCGTCGATTAAACAGGACGTACATGAGTCAATCATTTTGAGCGTCCGCGTTTTCAAAAATTGTTGAAGTGTGGTTGAATTTCAAAAGGATTACTGAAATGAATGTCAATTGAATTTGGGTTAGGTTTGGGTTTGAATTTGGGTGAATTTTAGTTGAAATAGTCGAATGAAATAAAAAAGGAGAATGCTTTTTTGGTATTTACTGCAACAATTATGTCAATCACTGTATTACACTTCACCAATTATACATAATATGCATTGCAGTCTGTCACGAGGTTAACGTAACCTATCTATGTTATTACAAAAAAATATAATTTATATACAATGTATTTTTTTATATAAAGTATAATGTATTGCTTTTCATAAATATTACAGAAAACATAACCTAAGATCGCATTCTGTGATCAACATAACCTACGTGTACATATGTGTACTTAATACGTATACATAGTATAAATGAAGATAATTATGTGAATAAGTAAAATCAATATTTTACGATTATTCTACTATGAGACACTGGTATTTACTAGTTAACATATGTCATATTCTATCGTATGGTGAACGTGAATCTGTTACATAACCTAGACAGCATTCTGTGATTAACATAACCTATAAATCAACAATAAATCAACGTAAACTGTAGCGTTGCAATCGATCGTTGAAAATTCTGTAAATATTACAAAAAACGTAACGTATATTTTATTTATTCACTGAAATTACGCACTCTGTAGTTAATACGTACGTATATATAACATAAATCAAGATAATTTTATAGATAAAATTAATATTCTCAGCATAATTATATTAATAGATAAAATTAATATTCTCAGCATAATTATATTAATAGGTAAAATTAATATTCTAAAATTATACCACGAGATATTGGTGTCACTTATTTCTTATATTATATATATTCTACTATACGGTGAACGCAATCTATTACATAACTTAGACAGCATTCTGTGATTAACATAACCTACAATAAATCACATAATAATAGATAAAATTGATATTCTCATCATAATTATATTAATAGATAAAATTGATGTTTTAAAATTATACCATGAGATATTGGTGTTATTTGTTTGTTATATTATATATATTATATATTCTACCATACGGTGAACATGATCTATATTACATAACCTAGCTCACATTCTGTGATTAACATAACCTACAATAAATCATAGATATAATATTTATCTATTACGATAAATGTCAATTTTATCATAATAGATAAAATTGACATTCTCAACATAATTATATTAATAGCTAAAATTAATATTCTAAAACTATACTATGAGATATTGGTGTTTGTTTATTTGCTATATTATATATATTCTACCATACGGTGAACGTGATCTATTACATAACCTAGATCACATTCTGTGATTAACATAACCTACAATAAATCATAGATATAATATTTATCTATTACGATAAATGTCAATTTTATCATAATAGATAAAATTGACATTCTCAACATAATTATATTAATAGCTAAAATTAATATTCTAAAACTATACTATGAGATATTGGTGTTGTTTATTTGCTATATTATATATATTCTACCATACGGTGAACGTGATCTATTACATAACCTAGATCACATTCTGTGATTAACATAACCTACAATAAATCATAGATATAATATTTATCTATTATGATAAATGTCAATTTTATTATAATAGATAAAATTGACATTCTCAACATAATTATATTAATAGCTAAAATTAATATTCTAAAACTATACTATGAGATATTGGTGTTGTTTATTTGCTATATTATATATATTCTACCATACGGTGAACGTGATCTATATTACATAACCTAGCTCACATTCTGTGATTAACATAACCTACAATAAATCATAGATATAATATTTATCTATTACGATAAATGTCAATTTTATCATAATAGATAAAATTGACATTCTCAACATAATTATATTAATAGCTAAAATTAATATTCTAAAACTATACTATGAGATATTGGTGTTGTTTATTTGCTATATTATAAATATTCTACCATACGGTGAACGTGATCTATATTACATAACCTAGATCACATTCTGTGATTAACATAACCTACAATAAATCATAGATATAATATTTATCTATTACGATAAATGTCAATTTTATCATAATAGATAAAATTGGACATTCTCAACATAATTATATTAATAGCTAAAATTAATATTCTAAAACTATACTATGAGATATTGGTGTTGTTTATTTGCTATATTATATATATTCTACCATACGGTGAACGTGATCTATTACATAACCTAGATCACATTCTGTGATTAACATAACCTACAATAAATCATAGATATAATATTTATCTATTATGATAAATGTCAATTTTATTATAATAGATAAAATTGACATTCTCAACATAATTATATTAATAGCTAAAATTAATATTCTAAAACTATACTATGAGATATTGGTGTTGTTTATTTGCTATATTATATATATTCTACCATACGGTGAACGTGATCTATTACATAACCTAGATCACATTCTGTGATTAACATAACCTACAATAAATCATAGATATAATATTTATCTATTATGATAAATGTCAATTTTATTATAATAGATAAAATTGACATTCTCAACATAATTATATTAATAGCTAAAATTAATATTCTAAAACTATACTATGAGATATTGGTGTTGTTTATTTGCTATATTATATATATTCTACCATACGGTGAACGTGATCTATTACCTATAACCTAGATCGCATTCTGTGACCTAATATAAACATAACCTACGTTTAATTAATAATTCCACGCGAACTGTGGCGTTGCAACCGGTTGTTGAGGAATTTTCCATCTCATCCGTTTCCCGCCAGTTAATGCAACATACACCGCCACGCGATAAAGTCAATTTACCGGATGATCGGTTGATGTTGAAAGTTTCACCGGGGTCTGTCGGTCGCAGAGACGCCCGGCCACCAACGCATAAGAAACAAGAGGGGTGGCAACGTAGTTACATCATTGGCGACGAGACTTGGCGACAGGCCAGATTCAACAGATGCCAGGCGGCGACCGACCGCGTTGAAATCGGCCGGCGTGCCTCGCGGAAATTGAGACGAATCGCCGCGCCGGCCCCCTCGATAACAAGCTTCCCCTTTAATTGACTCTGAAGAATCGAGAGTACGATCGTTTGCCTAATTTCGCTCGCGCGCTAGTTTCCTTTCCGGGCCACGGAAACCGGTTTTCAAACCATCTTTAAACCTGAGATCGTCGTGCGAGATTTCGAGAAGAGAAATTGAATTTTAGAACGCAAGAAATGGAGAATATTATATTTACATTGTGTCACTGTTATAAAAATTAGAAATATTACTATTGTATATCGGTGAAAATTGAATTGTAGTCTAGTACGTGTAATATGATTATGTGGACAATGTGTATTGTGCCGATGATTATTATACGTTGCATTATTGTTATTATGAAACATGGAAGGTACATGAAACATAGTATATTATATTTTTTTTCATCAAAATTTTTCGCATATTTTATATTTTACTCTTACTTCTCTTATATCTATTTATTATATTTTATACTCTGTGTTTTGTATTTTATTATGATTTACATCATACGATATAAATTAGAACATATTAGACTGTACACATGCGCTAGTATATTACGTGTAACGTATAGTATAGTATATTACGCTATATAATATACTATAGTCTAGTATATTACCTGTAACGTATAGTATAGTATATTATGCTATATAATATACTATAGTATAGTGTATTACGCTATATAATATACTCTAGTATAGTATATTACGCTATAGTAGATTACGTGTTACGCTTTGCATTATCACTATTTTAAAATACAAAAAAAAAAAAAAAGAAAAAGGAAAAAAATAGTATTCCTCCAGATACATCCCGTTTTTTATCAAAACTAATATTTCTCGCATGCTCTGCTCTGCGTAATATTTTTTATACTCTGTTACGATTTACGTCACGAAGTTGTTTTATTAATACAAGTGCTGCTGGACTGTACGCAATGCAACAAGTGAAGATGTCGACGACTGGAGGAACACGCTCGAGATCGAGCGAAAATCTAGATCGGAGCGGTTAGAGGTTAGGTTTTTCAAAGGGAGAATTCGCGCGTGAAAGGTGGCACGGGAATAGATGGCTCTATTGGACGATAGCCGGAAACGCGATATCCGGCCGAGATTCGCGACGAAAATATCGTCGATGCGATGGAAACGAGGTGGAAGGCGGCCCCTCCCCCCTCCCCTCCGGCCTCGACACGTTCGCCAGTGATTATCCGAATTGCGGTCTGCGGCCGTGCGATCGGCGAACGGCCCCGCGGACACACTCTGGATATCAATTTATACGCATTGTTGGATATCCTAAACACGGTTAGCCGGAGATATCTCGGCGAGGCCGCCGAGCGTGGAAATTCAATTTTCCCCCCTCGGGGGAGGGAGGGAGGGTGGAATTTCCAAAACTCCCCTCTGTTTTACTTCTGCACGGGCGAAACTTTGGCGAGCGTCGAGGAGAACTTTGGGAAGTTGCCTGGTTGGGAAGGTGCTGTTGACTCTTCCATCGTCACTCTTCAATTGCCGCGGCGCGAGATTTTTTTCTTTTTAGTTTTCGAGAAGAAATCACAGATAATTGTCATTTTGTAAAATTATCTTATTTTCGAAATTATTTAATTTTTTAAATAATTGTTATATTTATAATTTTAATATTGTTTGTGTCATCGAAAATATGTTATATTAAAGAGAAACCTGTACGTGTTTTTGGTTTCTATGTATTTGCCGACTGTCGGATTTTTATACTTCGCGCTTGCAGCACGATCGAGTCGAGCTGAACCTGCTTCTTTTTTTTCTTCATTTCCATTGAAGAATGTGATTTTTCGGATTCTTAATGTCACTTTCTGTCAAATGTACAATTTGTATGAATTATCGTATCAAGTTGTGCGTTCTATAACGTTCCGTGAGAAACAAGATTCAAGGTTCGAGATTTTGGAATACTTTTTGAGGAAATATTTTCCAAAAATGTGAAATACAGCATTTGGAAATCTATTACTTCAGCGACTGGCAGGCAATTGAGAAATAGAAACAGCGAAACAATTGTATAATTCAATAGTCATAGAGTCAAATGTCCAGGCAAAAGGAACGAAATTTTTTTCCATTTAAAATTTCATTTCCAAGGAAGTGGATTCGAAGCTTGGTTTAATGGACGTGCCCTTGTTAAATTTTCAAATTCAATTCTCTCGAAAACGGAGCCCCATGTGAGCAAATTTTATTTTACATTTTTCATTCGTGCTTCTGTATAGAACGACCTCTTCCATCGATTATTCATTCCTATTTCCATGATTTTGGGTCCCATATCGTACTATAATGTTAAAATTTCTGGTATTAATTTAACATGCAATGTTTAGATATTTACAGTATACGTTTGTATGTATTTTCGAAATTTGTATAATGTTTAATATAATATAATACTATAATAGTATAATAATATAATACTATAATAGTATAATACTATAATACTATAATACTATAATAGTATAATAGTATAATAATATAATATTATAGTAGTATAATACTGTAATACTATAATGTTTAATATAATATAATACTATAATACTATAATACTATAATAGCACATAAATGTACAAAATTAATGTACAAAAAGTATTTTTATATATGTCATAGTAACAATAACACAAATTTTAATTTCACCGTATAATTCAAATTTCTAACACGACGATCCTGCCGTTTGTTATTAAACTTCGAATCAAGAAGAACAGAATAAAAAATAAAAAATACCAAAAACCTCCATTAATTGAAATATATATATATATATATATATATATATATAGATATATAAAGTCCATTCTATCAAAAAATATTACTGCTTGTTTGCTCTTTGTCGAGCTTCGCACATAGGGGAGAAAAACCTCAACCGAAATATACATATATCAAAAAGACTCGTTTTCAGCGCCTAACGAAGAAAGAAAGGGAGAAAAACAGAGAGAGAGAGAGAGAGAGAGAGAGAGAGAGGGAGAGAGAGAGAGAGCGAATGAGCGAGGCGAGAAACTGGACCAGCTGGTTAATAAAAGGAACACGTGTCTCGCGTGTTTGTTTCTCGCTTTAATGTCGTCTGTTTTTTTCGGCCGCCAGGGGAGTGCCATTTTTTCGCGACGGGAGGCGGTGGGGAAAGAAAGAAAAAAGAAAAGAGAAAAAGGGGGAAGAGGGAGGAGTCGGGTTGCGGGTGCCTTGGCGAAAGCTTTGTACGCGGGAGCTTCAAAGGGAGACGTGCTTTAAACCGTGTCTCGGCGGTGGAAAGAAGTGCTTTCCTGTGCAAAGTGACGCGACGAACAAAAGCGTCCTCCCCGCCCCCGTGCTCGTTCTCTCTTTCTCTCTCGATTCGTGCACTTTGCACACTGCAATTTCCCCGCCGCCTCCTCCGCCCCGTGAAAGGCGTCGGAGATGCGTTCATTAAGCGAAATTGCGCGGAACCGGATTAATCGCGCGTCGAGACTCGAATTCGTCCGCCTCGCGAAACTTCCTTCCGTCGAGCACGGGGGTTCCTGGGGGGGGAGGGGGCACTGAAAACTCTCTCCGGGCAACCGAGCCCCGTTTTTTCAAGGAGTTTCAACGGGATAATTTTCGAACAAACGAACCTGCACGCATGGACGTAGAGCGACGAACAAGACGAAGTTTATAACGATGAGTTGCGTACGAACGTTGCGAGTGTTGGCTCGTTATTAAATATTATATCTTATCGCGTTGCTGTTACATTGGCTTGGAGTGTCAGTGGTTTGTTAGATACTGTGTTGTTTCTGTGAGTTTTAGTAATTTGACTATATATATTTTTTTTAAATGAAACAATTTTTAACAAAATGTAAGAGAAAATTAATAAATTTATTGAATTTTTTTAATTTCTTCCTTTTTACAGATTGAAAAACGCTAATTTAAGAGTATGTTTGAACATCAAAACATAAGAGAAAACCAATTTTATTAATTTACTGATTTTAAGTTCATGTTTGAAATTTGTATTAAAATTAATTTTCTCTTATGATTCGATGTTTTGATGTTCCATCATGAACTTGAATTAGTGTTCTTTAATCTATGTAAAAAGAAAAGTTAAAAGATAGTAAATGATAAAAAAATTACGGACTTATTTTAGTAGCAAGTGATTTTTTGGCTACTTTATACTATATTATGTATCAATAGGAACACTGTAAATGTCAGTGATTTATTAGGTATTATTAATACCGTAGTGCAATATTTTCTCATTATTATATTGTTACGTAACATTATATTGAATTGAGTAATAACAATATGTGAACGTTAATAATTTATTGAATATTATTATAACTGTTAGTAATTTACTAAATATTACATTTTATTATGTTAATATAATATGATTAATATATTTCTCATTTTTATCAATACATGCTATGAAATATTATTTTAAATTGACCCCGATATGTCAACAGTGTCATATTGATACACATGAAACAAAGTTCTCCGATATTCTTCAATATTATTCTGTGACACGTAATAATAGTATTTTTCTATATTTTTACTTTGATACATTTATCGAGGTTCGTTCTCTTATGACAATAACTGTAACGAACGTGAGCTTTACATTTTCGTTTTGTCAAGAGTCTCGGCTCACATATTCGTGACAGGTTATTTATGTCAATTTAATAAACCAAAGTAAAGTCACTGTCCAGACGCAGTAAAGGTTACCTCTCAACAAAACTTCAAACTTGTTATTTTCACAAACAAGCAAATCGTTGGAAAGTGATTCGTGAATTTTGAAACCACTTTACACATTTACTTGACCACCTGTAGTTCATGACGTACTACGCATGTCGAGAATTTTTTTCATCCCAAATTGCAACATTTTCTCAGTTTTAAGTATGTCGAAGTATAACACAGGCAAAACAAATGATAAATTTATCATTTCTTAGTCATTTCTATCCACGATTTACTGTATACATGGTTTGGTCACTCGTTATGGTCCGCGAACCCAGTTGCCAGCGAAAGGAGTTAACCTCTTGCGCTAGAATGATGTTCTACGCACGTCCAAAGTATTTGGCCGAAAATTGCAATATTTTCTCAGTTTCAAGTATATCGAAGTATAACACAGGCAAAACAAATGATAAATTTATCATTTCTTAGTCATTTCTATCCAGCGATAGACCGACGAATTCAAAGAGAAGACGATTTACTGTATACATGGTTTGGTCACTCGTTATGGTCCGCGAACCCAGTTGCCAGCGCAAGGAGTTAACCTCTTGCGCTAGAATGATGTTCCACGCACGTCCAAAGTATTTGGCCGAAAATTGCAATATTTTCTCAGTTTCAAGTATATCGAAGTATAACACAGGCAAAACAAATGATAAATTTATCATTTCTTAGTCATTTCTATCCAGCGATAGACCGACGAATTCAAAGAGAAGACGATTTACTGTATACATGGTTTGGTCACTCGTTATGGTCCGCGAACCCAGTTGCCAGCGCAAGGAGCTAAGGGGACGTGGCCCGACGAAAATTCGAATGTCTGCATAGTTTTTTGTAGATTCAAGTGATCGCAAAAGATCGATGATCGTGTCGAAGTGCACGCGATTGATCTCCGGATCAGAAATTTTCGCGAAAGGGAGGGGGAGCCACGTGAGGGAATTATTCCATGCACGATGCAATATTAATCGGTGCAGGTGGCCGGGTCCGCATTCTTCTCGGCGCGCGGCGCTTCCTCCTGCCACTTGCAATAATAAATAACCGGTGTGCAGCGTCGCTTATTCATATCCGCCGGGTTATTCTACGCGCTGTATTTTTAATTAACAACAACACGCGCCGTTTGTTTACCGATTACCCGGGGATAAACAAGCGTCGAGAATCGCGATTCGATTGGCCGGCAGCTGACGGGGGCTGCTGACAATTCATTCGCCCCCTCCTCCCCCTCCGCCCCTCCTCTGGGAGTGCTGATTCTCTCGAATCGATCCTGAAAGGAACGTATCTGAAAAAAAAAGAAAAAATAAATAAATTTGAAACATACAAACATATGCCACGCTGACACGTAGTTTAAACAGGATAAAATCACTCTCCAGGGAAACTGGAGTGGATTGGATTTGGACTAACTGAATGAATAAATTTAATGTAACTCGCTGATAAGTTAGTATCACTGTTACGTCTAAACGAAATGAAATCATGGAGAAACATTATTTGATATTTATGTATTTTTTCTTTCTTCGTCGTTCGAAAATCGCGAAATCGGAAGTTTTTTAAAATTTGCGCGTATCATATGATAAATTATCTATGATAATAGTGTAATCTTGTTTGGAATTTACGTAGTAGATGTATAAAATAAATGAATAATAATGTCGTATATGTAGTAAATGATACACGTATTTGCAAACGCTGTATGAAACACTACGTAAAATTCTAAATTTGTATGCAATGTATGTACGTAATGGATAAGTGGACAACGAATATACGTAAATAGGTAATAAATCTGGAATTTTGTTTCCGGTTCGTTTTGAATTCTTAAACGTAGTTTCACGTTCTTTCGCAGTTGTTTTTACGTAGTTTCCAGTTGGGTTAGTTTCACATGGTTTCTCGTAGTTCTACGTAATTTTTTTTTTTTTTTTTGATACCTTTTCGTAATTTTTCATAGTCTTCCGCAATTTTCCGTGGTTTTCCCGTAGTTTTATGTAACCTTTTTTTGTAGCTCTCCATAGTTCAGCGTAGTTTTCCACAGTTTTGTATAGTTAATCGTAGTTTCATGCAGTTCTTCGCAATTTTGCGCAGATTTCTACAGTTTCTCGCAACTTTGCTTCCCAGCTTCGTATAATTTTTCGCAGTTCCTCCCAGTTTTTCACAAGTTTTACGCAGTTTAGCGTAACTTGGCGTGATCTTTTACAGTTTTGCGTAGTTTCACTTTCAGTTTTGTCCAGTTTCTCCGCAGTTTCGAATAGTATTCTCACAGTTTTCGTTTAGTTTTCCATAGAACTACGCAGTTGTACGCAGTTTCTCGCAGTTTTCTTTTAAGTTATAGTTTGTTTTGTGTTAATTTCTTTTAGTTTGTAGTTTGTTTCTTTTTTCTACTGTGTACGCCATTTTGCAAGAAAACCTTTTGTTTACACAGTATATTAAAAACAATCGTATTTTTCATAAATTCTTCCAAGCAAGTGTTAATAAATTTTCTTGAACATTTGTTTATGAAAACTGTATGTATTCAAACGCAAATTATGGATGAAATGGAATCTTGACCTCTGCATTATTAAAAATCCATCATTTTCAAATCTTTCTCGCTGAACCAGGATGTACACTAGAATTTCTTTGCTCTCTGTTCGTGAATATCTGTTGTAAAACATATTTTAATTCTGAAGAAAGCTGATTTTATTGTTCAGTACTCGCTGCTTTTTTTAAACAGTGTGTCAGTCGTTGAAGGATCATTGGCGACGTCTCTGCAGCTAATCATTTCCTTTTTTCGACCAGTCGAAAACTTGATTACTTGATAATTATTATATTAGAGACTCTCCAGCAATATCCGACCAAACTAACTCGTCGAAATTTAGTTTTTGAAATCCCTGAACCAGAGACGCGTGAGTACAATGTCAAGTCGGTAGAATCGTCGAAACGTTGTCGACACGCACGATTCGTTCGTTTCGTTTGGAATTCAGCCCCTAGAGTTATTCGAAATTCCCTCCTCCTCGTTTCCAGGGAATTAGAAAACTAACGAGTGGCGCGAAGGGGGGAAACTCCGAGCAACGAGTAACTTGCTCAATGTACAAATTGCTCTGGAGTAGCGGACTGCATTGGGAGGGGAAGTGAAAAGAAGAAAAAGAAGAAGAAGAAGAAGAAGAGGGAGAGGTGGGACGGTGAGTAAATAAGAAGGTTGATTAAAGGGGACCCCGGATTGCACGGTCTCTTTAAGCTCGTCGACAAAAATTGGGTGAAGTGCCCTTCACCCTTGTTACACCCGTGTTTCTGGCCCGTTGCGATCTTGCACTTGCAATCCAGCTTGGAATTCGTTTGGCAACAACAACTTTGTAGAACGTTATGCGGGCCCTCGTACGTCGCCGACCGTCGTCTTAGGTTGCCGCTAATTTGCATTCGTCTGCAACGTTGTTTGCCCCCGCGAGTTTCGAGAGGAATGAATATTTGCAGACCGGTCCCCCCCTTCTCTCAGGTTTGGAAGAGTTTGCAGAAGTGGCTAAATTATAACATATATTATAATATATTGTAAATATATCAAATATATTTGTAAATATATTGCAAATACATTTGTAAATACGTAATACATTGCATATGTATTTGTAAATACGTAATATATTACATATATATTTGTAAATAAGTAATATATTGCATATATATTTGTAAATACGTAATATGTTGCAAATACATTTGTAAATACGTAATACATTGCATATGTATTTGTAAATACGTAATATATTGCATATATATCTGTAAATAAGTAATATGTTGCAAATATATTTGTAAATACGTAATATATTGCAAGTATAATTGTAAATACGTAATATGTTGCAAATATATTTGTAAGTACGTAATATACTGCAAATATAATTGTAAATACGTAATATATTGCAAATATATTTATAAATACGTAATATATTGCAAATATATTTATAAATACGTTATATGTTGCAAATATATTTGTAAATACGTAATATATTGCAAATATATTTGCAAATACGTTATGTACTGCAAATATATTTGTAAATACGTAATGTGTTGCAAATATATTTGTAAATACGTGATATATTGCAAATATAATTGTAAATACGTAATATGTTGCAAATATATTTGTAAATACGTAATATATTGCAAATATAATTGTAAATACATAATATGTTGCAAATATATTTGTAAATATATATGTAATATATTGCAAGTATAATTGTAAATACATAATATGTTGCAAATATATTTGTAAATACGTAATATATTGCAAATATAATTGTAAATACATAATATGTTGCAAATATATTTGTAAATATATATGTAATATATTGCAAGTATAATTGTAAATACGTAATATATTGCAAATATATTTGTAAATACGTAATATATTGCAAATATATTTGTAAGTACATAATATATTGTAAGTATGATTGTGGATTTGTTTATCGGTCGATTATGGGGGAGGGTGCATACCTTAGCAGGTTCTGTATAATGGTTTTTATATTCATAGTGGTCTTATATACATAAACACAATTCTGTGTAATTAATATATAACTAAAATATAGTTTTGACGTAATTTAATATATAATTCATTTTATGTTATAGTAATGTAATGTTGCATTGCATTCTTTTGATTATTCTGAAAATGTACTAATTCACTTGAAACAATGATTGCACAGATATATACTAAATAATATACAATAATACAAATGTTAATGTAATATGTAAATAATGATATATTCACACATATATCATTATAATATATCATTATATATATCATTATAATATTCACTGGTATATATATATCATTATATTATAATGCACAATAATAATCAAAATGCATAATAATACTTGCAACGTGCAACAATGATGTAGGATATATAATACAATGTACAATAATTACAAAATTACAAAATATAAAATACATATAAAATACAATAATTACAAAATTCACCCAAAACAATGATTTTACAAATATATTATAATACGAATAATACATATATGTATATATATATATATATATATATATATATATATATATATATATATATAATATAAATAATAATAACATACACAGTAATAATCATAATATAATAATAAACATAATATAATGACAATAATCAAAGTACACAATAACTACAGTGCAATAACAACACGAGCAATGCAACATTATGTATTTTGCGTGACAAGAGCAATTATACAAACGACGCAACTCGATTCAGTTCACCAACGGCTAATTGAAATTACTCGATAAACTGCATTTCGAGAATCGTCACACCCTATTTACGACAAGGATCAGGGCACTCCACTCGGTGAACGGCAGCCGGGATCGGTTTCACGATTATTACCGGAGTCAGTTGGACCAATCATGGCAGCAGGCCTTGGTAATAGAGGGGTGTCTTGATGAGACATTAAAATGTATGAGCTGTTTAGAACGTCTAACAGCTAGAGAGAGAGAAAGAGAGAGAGAGAGAGAGACAGAGAGGGGAAGTAGCAACACAACTACAGAGTTAAATACCAATATTTGTACATTATCCGAGTTTAAAGCTTGCTTTTCGAAACTTCGTTTCAACCTTTGCTAAAACTGCAACTACAGTTTTTTCAGCTTCTCGCATGGGTGCAAAATAATAATAATAATAATAATAATAATAATAATAATAATAATAATAATAATAATAATAATAATAATAATAATAATATCTATGTACGTTATTGCTCTCTGCCACCGAGCGATTCGAGGTGGACAAATACGCGCAACGAAGATGCTCGATACGTAGACGTTGACGGAGAAGATGGTAGCGTACTTGGTTGTCAGCGGGGGGGAAAGGGAGAGGAGTGCCCCGGTTCGAATCCCCCCGCTGTGGGACTTGGAAACATTTTTTCACGCGTTATTTTTTCACACGGGAAAATTCCAAGATGGACGACGGGAGAGTCGAGGAAAATTCGGAACTTTTCTACCTACATCCACGAAAGGGAAAATTAAAACAAACGACAGCGAAAAGAGAGTGGGGAAAATTATCAGTTGGAAAATGACACAAAATAAAAATACTACGAAAACAAAGGAAAAAAGGGGGAGATATGGGGTTAAGAAAATGGCAGATCGTCGTGGGGGAAATGAAAAAGGTAGAGAGAGAAGCATGGGGCGAGGAAATTGCAAACGGAGACAAAAACGGGAGGACGGTGGGTTATTATAAATACTCTCTTGGAAAAATGAAACGAAGATATCGCCTTCGTTCCCCGGTGCCTTTAAACGTTCTCTGAACGTCCATGGACTTGGCAATGGCGTTTAAGGAAATTGCCGGAGCGAAGTTCGCTGAGAGAAAAGCTCCCGGTAGGGGATTTCCGCGAAGTAGTCGGGGAAAGTTAGCAGCGCGTAGCCCACGGTTTCGCGAATGTGGAAAGAGTGAAAAGAAAACGATTCTCGAACGAGTGGGAGCCGTTGTTGCGTGCTCTATTAAACTTTTCTGTCATAACGTTGTAAAGAATGGAAAAAGTTGCGCGCCCAATCAAGGTGTGTAGCTATTGTACTTTATCGATGAGCCTACTTTATCGAGGCTCGATTTCACCGATATTGAAGCGATATTGAAATTTTAGAAAATTAGAAATTTAGTTAAATTAAATTTAATTTAAATTTCAGAAAAAAAGGATCTAGGAAGAAAAATGAGAGAAAAATGCAAAGAAATCAAATTGCCTCTGGGCGTGGGCCCCACGTTAGAAACCACGGATTAGAAATTTAATTAAATTTTAGAAAAGGCAGAAATTAGTTTAGAAAATTGGAGAAATTTTAGAAAATTAGAAATTTAGTTAAATTAAATGTAATTTAAATTTTAGAAAAAAAGAAACTAGGAAGAAAGATAAGAGAATAATGCAAAAAAAAAATCAATTTGCTCCCTGGGGAGGGGTGGGCGTTAGAAACCACAGATTTAGAGTGTTACGTCTCTTCTCACGGAAGAATGAACGATTCCAACGACGCGAATTCGAGTTGCTCTACCTAGCCATCCCCCCTCAATCGTTTTATCGCTACATCGAGTTTTTTACAAGCCTTAGATTAAGTTAGTATCGTATTTCCCCCTTACTGTTGGTAGCTCATACACGTTGGATTTACGAGATCCAAGACGTCAGGAGACATCTGTTATTGCGTGTAAAAAAAGGGACAGGTTCGGCTCGGGGCTGTTCCGGAAGTGGCCGCGCCTCGTCAGAAGTTGGAGATTCCAGGGTGTTCGCGCGCCAGGATTTGAATAATTCATGGAGTCGATGAAAACGACCGGGACGACTCTCTGTCTCTCTTTCGCGTTCGATTCTGATTGTGAGTATCTTTCTGTCGATGCATAAGGAGACATAGAACGGTTATAGAAAGTATTATGCTCGCACGCTGTTGCACGCTCTCGGTATTATGTTCCTCTGACGAGTTCGCGAGGATCGTTGTGAAACTCTGACGTTTGAAAGACAACTCATGAAAGATTCGACACGAATATTTATCGCGGTTGTCAGTCGTTCTCGATTATTTTTCTCAGGCTTGGTAATCTCATTTTTGATTTCGTTAATTGCAAGAATACACGTAGTTTTCATACGTTTTTAAACGAAACAGATAGAAATTTGCTTCGCAACCAAATATTACGACGAATACTCCACTTTGAATGTTTTCTACATTCATACGTACGCGTATGACGTGTGTTTGTATTTTTGAACCTGACAACAGTAACAGAAAATCACTCGAGCGAAATTGCGAAAGGAAGAGACCCTGAATTTTCATTTTTATCCGATCGGCGAGATTGCAAATTCTTCGAGAGACAAGTGGCAAAGTACACGTGCAAAGTATCTCCGCTGACCATTGTACGAGCGAATCTCTCTCGAAATGTTAACCGAGATTCAGTTTCGCCAACTAATCGCTCACGGCCAAGCAACAGCGAGCAAACTTTGCGGTCTGGAGGTTCGACACGATGAAAAGACCTCGGAGGACGAGGTCTGCATCGGGCAATCCCCCGTTCCAACCACCAATCGATCATCAAACTCCGATCTAACCAACGTGCACGCTTCTCTCTCTTTCTGTCTGTCTCTCGAATTCTCTCGTCGCTAGCAAAGTAACGATACTAGCTGCTCCAAGAGTAAGAAGAAAATTCTTCTTCTGCCTCCTCCCTTGCCCGAATTTCTTATAGGAACTAGACCAACTAGTTGTTATCTCTGTCTCTCTCTCTCTTCGGAGTAAACGCAGCTTACGTTACTTTCGGCGAAACTTGGAAAGAAAAGAGCGAACGCTGCAGATTTTCGCTGCTTCTCGAGACATTGTTTCTGTATTATTTTTCATTGGCAGTTGTTTCCTTTACGCGAGTGTTTCGTTTGTTACGAAGGAATTTTTATACACTGCCGTGTTGGTCACGGTGGACCGACTCTGCCCTCTGCCATTTCTTTCTTCTTGTTTGACGTTTCCGAGGAAAAGAACAACGCGAACAGCCTGTATATTTGACACGTATATATCGTATTAAATGTGTATATTTAGTTTATAATATATTTGTTCGATATATCTTAATGTCGTTATTTACAGTCCATTAGTCCATCTAATAATAATAATTCGTTCGTATAATAATAAATTCGTTGATTCGTATAATGATTGAACCGTGGACTGAGTTAGTAAAAATGATGATGCGTTGGCTAATTTAATTTCATGTAAATAATGAAATTTTAGAGTATCTTTTAACTAAGTTTTTAAATGTTTAATATCAGGCTTGAGATTCGAGGAGTATAATATGGTGTTACATATTCAATAATTATAATGTATAATATATTAAACGAATTATAAATATTATAACCAGATACACGTTATATATATATAAAAGTTTCTCCCCACGTATTCTATTTTAATAAAACGCCAAGATACAAGAAAAAACTAATTTTATTAATTGTAATAAAATTTATTAAATTAAATTTAAAATTCAAACACGATATTTCCATTGCGGCTTAAAAATTATTTCTTTCAAACGTCGATTGAGAGGAGAGCCAGAAAGTTTGCAAATTAACAAAAAAATTACGGATTTATTTTAGTAAAAAGTGACTCTTGATCCACATAATTTTCGTAATAATTTTTTTATGGTTCTTTTATTGAAATATTTTATTTAATTTATTAAATATAGTTAATTTAATATTATTAGTTACAACTCGAGGTGTTTTAGCTCGGATTCGATATGATTATTTAATATATATACGTTGAATTGAATTATTAATTTCAATTTCATACTATTTAACTTATTTATATTTAACAAAAGAATTAATTATAGTAATTAAATTATATCAAATTATATATAATTTATATCAAATTAAGTTATATTAATATAATTTAATATATATATATATTAAATAATTAGGGCAGTGCGAGAACCCGATGGTCGGGTCGGGTTCCCGAAAATTTCGAGATTACCCAAGGAATCGGGTTTCCCGAAAATAGTAGAGATTCCCGAAAATTTCGAGGACTCGGCTACCGTTTCTCGAACTACTTTACAATGCTGTATAGCAGCCTACAAAATATGTAAATACACAGTTCAGTTCCTTCTGCCATTAAAGTTATTGGAAACACGGACTCTAAAAGTCGTGCGACCTGATGTAAACGAACGTGTGACTGCGTGCTTAGTACATGGACATTATATACGCTGTTGAGCAGTATCGTCGAGAAATTCGGGAAGCTCGGACGTACATTTCAAAATCTGTGCAAGTTTAATAAAGATTGAAAATCTTTAAAAAAAAATGTCGAGTGATAGTGAGAGTAAAGTTGTGGTAGCAGAAGTGCAGTAGTGCAGAAGATATCATCGTGTAAAGGAAGAAGGTAAAGAGAAGCTCTGTTTGGGAACATTTTCAGGAAAAAGACGATACAAAGGCGGAATGCAAACATTGTCACCACGAATTTAAAACCAAGTATGCAAATACTACTGATTTGTCACGCTTTGAAGCGTATGCATCCAAACAAAGGTACACGTACTAGAAAAGAAACTGAATCGATATAAAATTTGTCGCACGTACAAAATGATACGCGAAAAATTGTTACACCGAGAGATAAAACAGAAGGAATTGCTCGAATGATGATTCTTGATCTGCGATCTTTTGATATAGTTGAAGGCATGGGCTTTAACGAATTATTTATTCTTGTTACCAGTCCTTTCCAGAATGCCAACTCTTTCGAGAATCCCGATAAATTGGAGAATCTCGAAATTTTCTGATACACGTCCCAATCCCAAAGAAACTTCCCGACCCGATCCGATATTTCAGGTTATCGCATCATACCTCTATGTAATTTCTATATTCTTCACAAAATCAAACTATGTTTGCACGGTTAGTTTTTTAACACAAAATTCTGTTGACGTGTACTAAATTCTAATTTATAAGTCTGTCACATACAATACTAATTTATGCAGAAAATAATTATATTACAGTCAAAACTTAAGTTGGTCGCCTCTTGAGAATAATTGCGCAAGTAAAAAAGCGTTCACGTTAAATAATTTTCGGTGAAGATGTGATAACATTGGTAACTTTACATGCCATTAGTAACGTCACGGTGCAAAACTTGCCAAAAATCAGAATGTGACACGTTAGTCAGATGATCTCCAGAGCATCATAGGACACGATAAAGCATTGGATATCGGATGTATCCTAGTTAGTGCTCGTATTCCTTATCAGTACGTTAACATCTCGGCGACGTCTCGACGAAAATCGCGGGAAATATAAAAAAGAAAGAATGACTGCAAAAGGGAATAGCCTAGATTTCAGAACGACATTCATGCATCGAAAACCAGTTTCCATGGAAAATACACTTCGGAATAATAAAACGTTTTTACTGTCGTGAACGCATATTCATCGCGAGAAGTCACGAAATGCTCGTAGTACAGCCTCCTCGTAACCGAGTTATTTTATATCAGACTTCTCGCGAAGGGGTTCTTTAGAAACACTGGAGCCGAATTACAAAGGACGCTAGATTACAAGAACTTACCTCGTCCTTTCGAACGAGGCTGCAGTTTTCCGAATTGACATACTGACAACGAAAGTTAAAAAATCTACTTTAGCGCAATGTCAGTAACAATAGTAACAACGAATGAAAGAAAAGCGAAGAGAAGATGTCCCTAATTTCGTTTCAAGTTAAATAAACGTATCTTTGTACAGAATGCGCACACAGTGAATTTACAAATACTAACTATCTTATAATTAACTAAAACTAAACGCGCGCAACTTAAGACTAAACGCACGCAACTTAAAATTAAATGCACGCATCCCACGATGTCCATGCAAAATCCCTCGTCGTCCATCGATGGCCCGCTGGGGGTCCAATAGTTTACTTATCAACTAATTGTACCTGCAGTTCAGTTTAGATCGTGAAATAAAGAACGGACAGAAATTTTTACGATCTAAACTGAACTGTAGGTTGCGTAGTTCTTAGCTTGATATTGTTTTACAAGCATTAAAGTTTGTGAAACTCTAATGTTTGTAAAAAGATATCAATTACCAGGTCTCACCACGAGGAGGTGACTACGCACGAGACCCGCCCGAGCCCTAGTCCCAACCACCCTCCATTACATGCAAACAACTCTGCATTCTTAAGGAACGCCGATATTTTATTCTACGTGGCCCGGGGTTACGAACACAGGGGACAAACGTTCAATAGTTCAGTCTCAAAACTTAAGTCTAAGTCTTAACTCTAAAGCGCATGTATGAGATTGAACTATGGAACTCTGTCTCCCGGAAAACGATCGCGTTAACAATCATACATTACATAGAATCGTACAATGATACAATCATACAATCGTACATTCATACAATACATAACTAAAACTAAACGCACGCAACTTAAAATTAAGACGCACGCATCCCACGATGTCCGTGCGAAATCCCTCGTTGGCCCGCTGGGGGCTTAATAGTTTACTTATGAACTAATTGTCGAGACAATCATTCAATCATACAATACATACAATCGTACAATAACGCAATACATACAATCATACAATACATACGAATGCAAATCACACGACTTGTCGCAATCACTCGCTGCCTTTCATACTAACCACACACTTGTCTAACATGAAAGTCACACAATAATTGTACAATAATTCGCAATTCTAACAGCGCATTCTGTGTCAAAGACACGTTTATCGAACTTTGAACGAATTAAGGAATACAAAACTATCGACACGCTTGAATATCGTGCTTTGCAAGGGATATAACGCGAAATGAAACCGATGCAGTAGAGTAGAGATTCCAGCTTTCGTTGTCAGTGTGCCAAATCAAGGTTCGAGCACTTAGAGGCAAGCAGTCTAGTGTTACCCCCAACGACACAGTGGGGTTCCGGAGAACCGCTGAGTCGGATTACAAAGGACTAGACTACACGAACCTCACCTCGTCCATTTGGACGAGGCTGCAGTTCCCCGATTTGACACACTGACAGCGAAAGTTGGCATCTCTACTCTTGTGCAATGACAGTAACAATAGTAACAACGAACAAAAAAGAGAGGAGAGGAGGTGTCCCTAATTTCGTCTCAAGCTAAATAAACGTGTCTTTGTATAGAATGCGTTCACAGTGAATTTACAAATACTAACTACCTTATGATTAACTAAAACTAAACGAACAAATTAAAATTAAGACGCACGCATCCCACGATATCCCTGTGATATCCCTCGTCGTCCATCGATGGAGGTCCAATAGTTTACTTATCAACTAATTATTCGGACAGTTCAGTTTAGATCGTGAAATGGAGAAAGGAAAGAAATTTTCACGATCTAAACTGAACTGTAGGTTGCGTAGTTCTTAGCTTGATATCGTTTCACAAGCATTAAAGTTTGTAAAAAGATATCAATTACCAGGTCTCACCACGAGGAGGTGACTACGCACGAGACCCACCCCGGGCCCTAGTCCCAACCACCCTCCATTACATGCAAACAACTCGGCATTCTTAACGAATGCAGAGATTTTATTCTACTTGGCCCGGGGTTACGAACAAAGGAGACAGTCGTTCAATAGTTCAATTTCAAAACTTAAGTCTAAATCTTAACTCTATAGAGCATGTATGAGATTGAACTATGGAACTCTGTCTCCGGGAAAACGATCGCGTTAAAAATCATACAATCATACCGTCATACATTACATACAATTACATACAATCGTACATTACGTACATTACATACGATCATACGTTACATACATTGCGTACAATCATACATTTCATATATTACATACAATCATACATTACCACAAATGCAAATCATACAATATGTCGCAAGCTCTTCATACTAACCACACACTCGTCTAACATGATAGTTACACAACAATTGTACAATAATTCGCAGCCCTAACAGAGCATTCTGTATCAGAGACACGTTTATCGAACTTTGAACGAAATTAGGAGAACGAAACTGTTAACACGCTTCAGTATTGTGTTTTGCAAGGGATATAACGCGAAATGAAACCGCGATTCGTTACTGTCATTGCACTAGAGTAAAGTTTCCAACTTTCGCTGTCAGTGTTCCCAAATCGGGGTTCGAGCACTTAGAGGCATGTAACTAACGCACCCCCATCGGCACAGTGGGGTTCATTCGGAACCCAGGCTGGAGCAGTATTACGAAGGGCTGCGCCGACTACAAGAACCGAACTTTGCCTCTACAGACATGAAGCTGCAGTTCCCCGACTTGACACCCTGACATCGCGGTTTGTTAGTGTACCAAATCAAGGTTCGAGCACTTAGAGGCAAGTAGTCTAGCGCTACCCTCAACGACACAGTTGGGTTCCGAAGAACCACTGGAGCCGAATTACAAAGGACGTTCGACTACAAGAACCTACCTCGTCCTTTCGGACGAGGCTGCAGTTCCCCGAATTGATACACTAACATCGCAGTGTGTCAACGTGGCAAGTCGAGGTTCGAGCACTTAGCGGCAAGTAGTCCAACGCAACCCCCAACTGGCACAATTAGGGTTTTCGAAGAACCACTGGAGCTGAATTCTAGGGTACGCTAGACTACAAGAACCTACCTCGTCCTTTCGGACGGGGTTGCAGTTCCCCAACTTGACACACTGCCAACGAAAGTTGGAAACTTTACTCTAGTGCAATGACAGTAACAAAAGTGATTCTACTCTAGTGCAATGACAGTAACAAGTGTATCTCTACTCTAGTGCAATGACAGTAACGGTAGTAACAACGAACGAAAAAAGAGAAGAGAGGGTGTGTCCCTAATTTCGTCTCAAGTTAAATTATCGTGTCTTGGTACAGAATGAGTTCACAGTAAATTTACGTAAACTAAACGCACGCAACTTAAAACTAAACGCACGCAACTTAAAGCCAAGACGCACGCATCCCACGATGTCCCTGCGATATCCCTCGTCGTCCATCGGTGGGGGTCCAATAATTTACTTATACACTAATTGTACCTACAGTTCAGTTTAGATCGTGAAACAATGAATGAAGGAAAATTTTCACGATCTAAACTCAACTGTAGGTTGCGTAGTTCTTAGCTTGATATCGTTTCACAAATATTAACGTTTATCGTTTTACAATTTAGTTTGACAACGTTTTACAAACTTTAATGTTTGTAAAGCGATATCAATTACCAAGACCCACCACGTGGAGGTGACTACGCACGGGTCTCATTGGAATGTATTGTAAATCTCGAAGAGATTTTGTTAGAAGAGAATTTATTGTTTAATTGTCGGAAAATAAATTATTAGAAATATTAGATAATATTTAAGCAATGAGAATGTTTTAAAATATTATTTAAAAGTCACTCCTAAATTTTGGTCGATGTGCACACTGCGGAAGTTCAATTGGTAATGAGCTGAAGGTTGATTTAATGTTGATCCGATTGTCAGTTACCCGGAACTGTTTATAATTTTTTTTAAACTTCTAAAATTTGGTCGATCTGCACACAATGGAAATTTAATTGATAATGAGCCTCCGTACCGTTCAAGGGTAATGTATATTTCGGTCATAAGTGATTCAAAACAGTTGATAATTTTTTTCAAACTTCTAAATTTGGTCGATGTGTATACGACAAAAATTCAATTCGTAATGAGCTCTTGTCTCCGTATTGATCGACATTAATCCGATCTTTCGGTCGTTAATGATGCGATACAGATATTGAAAATTTCTTAGAAATGTATTAGTGACTCGATTACTACAAATGATTCATTAAAAATTTTAAATAGAACTTGAAAATGTTATAGAAGAGAATTTATTGTTTAATCGTTACAAATAAATCATTAGAAATATTAGATAATGTTTAAACGATTAGAATATCTAGAAATATTGTTTAAAAAATCGCTCCTAAATTTTGGTCGATGTGCACACGACGGAAGTTCAATTGGTAATGAGCTGAAGGTTGATTTAATGTTGATCCGATTGTCAGTTACCCGGAACTGTTTATAATTTTTTTTAAACTTCTAAAATTTGGTCGATCTGCACACAATGGAAATTTAATTGATAATGAGCCTCCGTACCGTTCAAGGGTAATGTATATTTCGGTCATCAGTGATTCAAAACAGTTGATAATTTTTTTCAAACTTCTAAATTTGGTCGATGTGTATACG
The DNA here is from genome assembly GCA_036937485.2 of Tetragonisca angustula. Lineage (NCBI taxonomy): Eukaryota > Metazoa > Arthropoda > Insecta > Hymenoptera > Apidae > Tetragonisca > Tetragonisca angustula. The sequence goes on along the minus strand of JAWNGG020000106.1, from coordinate 852,939 downwards.
ACAAAAATTCAATTCGTAATGAGCTCTTGTCTCCGTATTGATCGACATTAATCCGATCTTTCGGTCGTTAATGATGCGATACAGATATTGAAAATTTCTTAGAAATGTATTAGTGACTCGATTACTACAAATGATTCATTAAAAATTTTAAATAGAACTTGGAAATGTTATAGAAGAGAATTTATTGTTTAATCGTTACAAATAAATCATTAGAAATATTAGATAATGTTTAAACAATTAGAATATCTAGAAATATTGTTTAAAAAATCACTCCTAAATTTTGGTCGATGTGCACACGACGGAAGTTCAATTGGTAATGAGTCTCCGTACCGCTTAAGGTTGATCTAATGTTCCGATCATCAGTGAATTGTCCGGAATTGTTGATAATTTTTTTTTTAGTTTCTCGAAACACTATTTTTCTATTATACTAATCAATGGTTTTTAGATTTCCATCGCAAGGTTATACTTTTATAAATATATTACAATGTCAAATGTAGTAATTTATTAATTATTTTATCTATAACTGGCTAGAACTAAACTTACACTTTGATGATATTAATTTCTAAGTTACAACTGCATTGATGTATATTAAATAGAAATTTATCTAGAGAAAAGTTACGTAGTCAAAAATCGAGTTGAGCGGTGATCGTCGCTTCATAGTAATCGTGCAACATATAAAAATTTTCACTCGTTTATTGTTTCAAACTGAAAGGAGTATATGTATTACGTAACTATCTTTTCCGCTGTTGTAAACAATACAATTTAATTATTAGAAATGAATTGTTCGAACTATGAAATAATGCTTGGAAGTTCAATCACTGATTGAATTGCTATAAGTAATTAGTTAAATTTGTTAAATATTATAGAAAAATATCATCGAAATGCATTATTTTACAATTTGAATAATCCACTAGAAACAATTAAATTATTTTATTTCTACACTATTTCTAGACACTATTCTGTAATTTTTACAATTTTTATATTACGATTAAACAATTGCATTAATTATTTCATTTAATAAGTCAACATCATTTCAAATTGTTAGTTAAATATTCTAAATAACACTTGGAAATATTAAAGAAGAGAATTTATTGTTTAATTTTTGCGAGTAAATTATTGAAAATATTAGGTAATGTTTAAACAATTGGAATATTCAGAAATATTATTTAAAAATTCACTTCGACTGTTTAATCGATGTACACACGATGAAGGTTCAACTTATAATGACCTTTTTCGCTGCTCAATCATTAGATAAAGGTAAAATCAGCGATGCACAACAAATGGTAGTTTTTGTTAATACTTCCAAAAACACTATTTCTATTATCGTAATCAGTAGTTTTACATTTTTTATGTTTGATTCAGTTGAAATTTTTCAATTTTACAGTTTTATTGTTTTATAGCCCCCATTAATCTTAGGCAACGATAGATACTGCAATTTTGGGGTGTGCGAGAACTCGAAAATATCGGGAACCCGATGGACGAGTCGAGGGAATCGGGTTTCCCGAAAAAGTCGAGGTTCCCGAAAATTTCGAGAACCAGGCTACCGTTTCTCTAACTGCTCTACAATGTTGTGTAGCAACCTACAAAATATGTAAATACACAGTTCAATTTCTTCTGCCAGTGAAGTTATTGGAAACACGGACTCTAAAAGTCGTGCGACCTGATGTAAACGAACGTGTGACTGCGTGCTTAGTACATGGACATTATATACGCTGTTGAGCAGTATCGTCGAGAAATTCGGGAAGCTCGGACGTACATTTCAAAATCTGTGCAAGTTTAATAAAGATTGAAAATCTTTAAAAAAAATGTCGAGTGATAGTGAGAGTAAAGTTGTGGTAGCAGAAAGTAGTGCAGAAGATATCATCGTGTAAAGGAAGAAGGTAAAGAGAAGCTCTGTTTGGGAACATTTTCAGGAAAAAGACGATACAAAGGCGGAATGCAAACATTGTCACCACGAATTGAAAACCAAGTATGCAAATACTACTGGTTTGTCACGCCATTTGAAGCGTGTGCATCCAAACAAAAGTACACGTACTAGAAAAGAAACTGAATCGATATAAAATTTGTCGCACGTACAAAATGATACGCGAAAAATTGTTAAACCGAAAGATAAAACAGAAGGAATTGCTCGAATGATGATTCTTGATCTGCGATCTTTTGATATAGTTGAAGGCATGGGCTTTAACGAATTATTTATTCTTGTTACCAATCCTTTCCCGAATCCCAACTCTTTCGGGAATCCCGATAAATTGGAGAATCTCGAAATTTTCTGGTACACGTCCCAATCCCAAAGAAACTTCCCGACCCGATCCGATATTTCAGGTTATCGCATCATACCTCTATGTAATTTCTATATTCTTCACAAAATCAAACTATGTTTGCACGGTTAGTTTTTTAACATAAAATTCTGTTGACGTGTACTAAATTCTAATTTATAAGTCTGTCATACATGTACTAATTTATGCAGAAAATAATTATATTACAGTCAAAACTTAAGTTGGTCGCCTCTTGAGAATAATTGCGCAAGTAAAAAAGCGTTCACGTTAAATAATTTTCGGTGAAGATGTGATAACATTGGTAACTTTACATGCCATTAGTAACGTCACGCTGCAAAACTTGCCAAAAATCGACATGGTAGAATGTGACACGTTAGTCAGATGATCTCCAGAGCATAGGACACGATAAAGCATTGGATATCGGATGTATCCTAGTTAGTGCTCGTATTCCTTATCAGTACGTTAACATCTCGGCGACGTCGGAACGAAAATCGCGGGAAATATAAAAAAGAAAGAATGACTGCAAAAGGGAATAGCCTAGATTTCAGAACGACATTCATGCATCGAAAACCAGTTTCCATGGAAAATACACTTCGGACTAATAAAACGTTTTTACTGTCGTGAACGCATATTCATCGCGAGAAGTCACGAAATGCTCGTAGTACAGCCTCCTCGTAACCGAGTTATTTTATATCAGACTTCTCGCGAAGGAGTTCTTTAGAAACACTGGAGCCGAATTACAAAGGACGCTAGATTACAAGAACTTACCTCGTCCTTTCGAACGAGGCTGCAGTTTTCCGAATTGACATACTGACAACGAAAGTTAAAAAATCTACTTTAGCGCAATGTCAGTAACAATAGTAACAACGAATGAAAGAAGAGCGAAGAGAAGATGTCCCTAATTTCGTTTCAAGTTAAATAAACGTATCTTTGTACAGAATGCGCACACAGTGAATTCACAAATACTAACTATTTTATAATTAACTAAAACTAAACGTACGCAACTTGAGACTAAACGCACGCAACTTAAAATTAAATGCACGCATCCCACGATGTCCGTGCAAAATCCCTCGTCGTCCATCGATGGCCCGCTGGGGGTCCAATAGTTTACTTATCAACTAATTGTACCTGCAGTTCAGTTTAGATCGTGAAATAAAGAACGGACAGAAATTTTTACGATCTAAACTGAACTGTAGGTTGCGTAGTTCTTAGCTTGATATTGTTTTACAAGCATTAAAGTTTGTAAAACTCTAATGTTTGTAAAAAGATATCAATTACCAGGTCTCACCACGAGGAGGTGACTACGCACGAGACCCGCCCGGGCCCTAGTCCCAACCACCCTCCATTACATGCAAACAACTCTGCATTCTTAACGAATGCAGAGATTTTATTCTACTTGGCCCGGGGTTACAAACGAAGGAGACAAACGTTCAATAGTTCAGTCTCAAAACTTAAGTCTAAGTCTTAACTCTAAAGCGCATGTATGAGATTGAACTATGGAACTCTGTCTCCCGGAAAACGATCGCGTTAACAATCATACATTACATAGAATCATACAATGATACAATCATACAATCGTACATTCATACAATACATAACTAAAACTAAACGCACGCAACTTAAAATTAAGACGCACGCATCCCACGATGTCCGTGCGAAATCCCTCGTTGGCCCGCTGGGGGCTTAATAGTTTACTTATGAACTAATTGTCGAGACAATCATTCAATCATACATTATGTACATTACAATCGTACAATAACGCAATACATACAATCATACAATACATACGAATGCAAATCACACGACTTGTCGCAATCACTCGCTGCCTTTCATACTAACCACACACTTGTCTAACATGAAAGTCACACAATAATTGTACAATAATTCGCAATTCTAACAGCGCATTCTGTGTCAAAGACACGTTTATCGAACTTTGAACGAAATTAAGGAATACAAAACTATCGACACGCTTGAATATCGTGCTTTGCAAGGGATATAACGCGAAATGAAACCGATGCAGTAGAGTAGAGATTCCAGCTTTCGTTGTCAGTGTGCCAAATCAAGGATTCCGAGCACTTAGAGGCAAGCAGTCTAGTGTTACCCCCAACGACACAGTGGGGTTCCGGAGAACCGCTGAGTCGGATTACAAAGGATGCTAGACTACACGAACCTCACCTCGTCCATTTGGACGAGGCTGCAGTTCCCCGATTTGACACACTGACAGCGAAAGTTGGCATCTCTACTCTTGTGCAATGACAATAACAATAGTAACAACGAACGAAAAAAGAGAGGAGAGGAGGTGTCCCTAATTTCGTCTCAAGCTAAATAAACGTGTCTTTTTATAGAATGCGTTCACAGTGAATTTACAAATACTAACTATCTTACACTTAACTAAGAAACGCACGCAACTTAAAGCTAAGACGCACGCATCCCACGATGTGCGAGATCCATCGTCGTCCCAGATATTAACTATCTTATGATTAACTAAAACTAAACGAACGCAAATTAAAATTAAGACGCACGCATCCCACGATATCCCTGTGATATCCCTCGTCGTCCATCGATGGAGGTCCAATAGTTTACTTATCAACTAATTATTCGGACAGTTCAGTTTAGATCGTGAAATGGAGAAAGGAAAGAAATTTTCACGATCTAAACTGAACTGTAGGTTGCGTAGTTCTTAGCTTGATATCGTTTCACAAGCATTAAAGTTTGTAAAAAGATATCAATTACCAGGTCTCACCACGAGGAGGTGACTACGCACGAGACCCACCCCGGGCCCTAGTCCCAACCACCCTCCATTACATGCAAACAACTCGGCATTCTTAACGAATGCAGAGATTTTATTCTACTTGGCCCGGGGTTACGAACAAAGGAGACAGTCGTTCAATAGTTCAATTTCAAAACTTAAGTCTAAATCTTAACTCTATAGAGCATGTATGAGATTGAACTATGGAACTCTGTCTCCGGGAAAACGATCGCGTTAAAAATCGTACAATCGTACCGTCATACATTATCATACCGTACATACAATCGTACATTACATACATTACATATGATCATACGTTACATACATTGCGTACAATCATACATTTCATACATTACATTACATACAATCATACATTACCACAAATGCAAATCATACAATATGTCGCAAACCCTTCATACTAACCACACACTCGTCTAACATGATAGTTACACAACAATTGTACAATAATTCGCAGCCCTAACAGAGCATTCTGTATCAGAGACACGTTTATCGAACTTTGAACGAAATTAGGAGAACGAAACTGTTAACACGCTTCAGTATTGTGTTTTGCAAGGGATATAACGCGAAATGAAACCGCGATTCGTTAGTGTCATTGCACTAGAGTAAAGTTTCCAACTTTCGCTGTCAGTGTTCCCAAATCGGGGTTCGAGCACTTAGAGGCATGTAACTAACGCACCCCCATCGGCACAGTGGGGTTCATTCGGAACCCAGGCTGGAGCAGTATTACGAAGGGCTGCGCCGACTACAAGAACCGAACTTTGCCTCTACAGACATGAAGCTGCAGTTCCCCGACTTGACACCCTGACATCGCGGTTTGTCAGTGTACCAAATCAAGGTTCGAGCACTTGGAGGCAAGTAGTCTAGCGCTACCCTCAACGACACAGTGGGGTTCCGAAGAACCACTGGAGCCGAATTACAAAGGACGTTCGACTACAAGAACCTACCTCGTCCTTTCGGACGAGGCTGCAGTTCCCCGAATTGATACACTAACATCGCAGTGTGTCAACGTGGCAAGTCGAGGTTCGAGCACTTAGCGGCAAGTAGTCCAACGCAACCCCCAACTGGCACAATTAGGGTTTTCGAAGAACCACTGGAGCTGAATTCTAGGGTACGCTAGACTACAAGAACCTACCTCGTCCTTTCGGACGGGGTTGCAGTTCCCCAACTTGACACACTGCCAACGAAAGTTGGAAACTTTACTCTAGTGCAATGACAGTAACAAAAGTGATTCTACTCTAGTGCAATGACAGTAACAAGTGTATCTCTACTCTAGTGCAATGACAGTAACGGTAGTAACAACGAACGAAAAAAGAGAAGAGAGGGTGTGTCCCTAATTTCGTCTCAAGTTAAATTATCGTGTCTTGGTACAGAATGAGTTCACAGTAAATTTACATAAACTAAACGCACGCAACTTAAAGCTAAGACGCACGCATCCCACGATGTCCCTGCGATATCCCTCGTCGTCCATCGGTGGGGGTCCAATAATTTACTTATACACTAATTGTACCTACAGTTCAGTTTAGATCGTGAAACAATGAATGAAGGAAAATTTTCACGATCTAAACTCAACTGTAGGTTGCGTAGTTCTTAGCTTGATATCGTTTCACAAACATTAACGTTTATCGTTTTACAATTTAGTTTGACAACGTTTTACAAACTTTAATGTTTGTAAAGCGATATCAATTACCAAGACCCACCACGTGGAGGTGACTACGCACGGGTCTCATTAGAATGTATTGTAAATCTCGAAGAGATTTTGTTAGAAGAGAATTTATTGTTTAATTGCCGGAAAATAAATTATTAGAAATATTAGATAATATTTAAGCAATGAGAATGTTCTAAAATATTATTTAAAAGTCACTCCTAAATTTTGGTCGATGTGCACACTGCGGAAGTTCAATTGGTAATGAGCTGAAGGTTGATTTAATGTTGATCCGATTGTCAGTTACCCGGAACTGTTTATAATTTTTTTTAAACTTCTAAAATTTGGTCGACCTGCACACAATGGAAATTTAATTGATAATGAGCCTCCGTACCGTTCAAGGGTAATGTATATTTCGGTCATCAGTGATTCAAAACAGTTGATAATTTTTTTCAAACTTCTGAATTTGGTCGATGTGTATACGACAAAAATTCAATTCGTAATGAGCTCTTGTCTCCGTATTGATCGACATTAATCCGATCTTTCGGTCGTTAATGATGCGATACAGATATTGAAAATTTCTTAGAAATGTATTAGTGACTCGATTACTACAAATGATTCATTAAAAATTTTAAATAGAACTTGGAAATGTTATAGAAGAGAATTTATTGTTTAATCGTTACAAATAAATCATTAGAAATATTAGATAATGTTTAAACAATTGGAATATCTAGAAATATTGTTTAAAAAATCGCTCCTAAATTTTGGTCGATGTGCACACGACGGAAGTTCAATTGGTAATGAGTCTCCGTACCGCTTAAGGTTGATCTAATGTTCCGATCGTCAATGACTCGGAACTGTTGATAATTTTTTTTTTAGTTTCTCGAAACACTATTTTTCTATTATACTAATCAATAGTTTTTAGATTTTCATCGCAAGGTTATACTTTCATAAATATATTACAATGTCAAATGTAGTAATTTATTAATTATTTTATCTATAACTGGCTAGAACTAAACTTACACTTTGATGATATTAATTTCTAAGTTACAACTGCATTGATGTATATTAAATAGAAATTTATCTAGAGAAAAGTTACGTAGTCAAAAATCGAGTTAAGCGGTGATCGTCGCTTCATAGTAATCGTGCAACATATAAAAATTTTCACTCGTTTATTGTTTCAAACTGAGAGGAGTATATGTATTACGTAACTATCTTTTCCGCTGTTGTAAACAATACAATTTAATTATTAGAAATGAATTGTTCGAACTATGAAATAATGCTTGGAAGTTCAATCACTGATTGAATTGCTATAAATAATTAGTTAAATTTGTTAAATATTATAGAAAAATATCATCGAAATGCATTATTTTACAATTTGAATAATCCACTCGAAACAATTAAATTATTTTATTTCTACACTATTTCTAGACACTATTTTGTAATTTTTACAATTTTTATATTACGATTAAACAATTGCATTAATTATTTCATTTAATAAGTCAACATCATTTCAAATTGTTAGTTAAATATTCTAAATAACACTTGGAAATATTAAAGAAGAGAATTTATTGTTTAATTTTTGCGAATAAATTATTGAAAATATTAGATAATGTTTAAACAATTGGAATATTCAGAAATATTATTTAAAAATTCACTTCGACTGTTTAATCGATGTACACACGATGAAGGTTCAACTTATAATGAGCTTTCTCGTTGCTCAATCATTAGATAAAGGTAAAATCAGCGATGCACAACAAATGGTAGTTTTTGTTAATACTTCCAAAAACACTATTTCTATTATCGTAATCAGTAGTTTTACATTTTTTATGTTTGATTCAGTTGAAATTTTTCAATTTTACAGTTTTATTGTTTTATAGCCCCCATTAATCTTAGGCAACGATAGATACTGCAATTTTGGGGTGTGCGAGAACTCGAAAATATCGGGAACCCGATGGACAAGTCGAGGGAATCGGGTTTCCCGAAAATAGTAGAGATCCCCGAAAATTTCGAGGACTCGGCTACCGTTTCCCGAACTACTTTACAATGCTGTATAGCAACCTACAAAATATGTAAATACACAGTTCAATTTCTTCTGCCAGTGAAGTTATTGGAAACACGGACTCTAAAAGTCGTGCGACCTGATGTAAACGGACGTGTGACTGCGTGCTTAGTACATGGACATTATATACGCTGTTGAGCAGTATCGTCGAGAAATTCGGGAAGCTCGGACGACATTTCAAAATCTGTGCAAGTTTAATAAAGATTGAAAATCTTTAAAAAAAATGTCGAGTGATAGTGAGAGTAAAGTTGTGGTAGCAGAAGTAGTGCAGAAGATATCATCGTGTAAAGGAAGAAGGTAAAGAGAAGCTCTGTTTGGGAACATTTTCAGGAAAAAGACGATACAAAGGCGGAATGCAAACATTGTCACCACGAATTTAAAACCAAGTATGCAAATACTACTGGTTTGTCACGCCATTTGAAGCGTATGCATCCAAACAAAAGTACACGTACTAGAAAAGAAACTGAATCGATATAAAATTTGTCGCACGTACAAAATGATACGCGAAAAATTGTTAAACCGAAAGATAAAACAGAAGGAATTGCTCGAATGATGATTCTTGATCTGCGATCTTTTGATATAGTTGAAGGCATGGCTTTAACGAATTATTTATTCTTGTTACCAATCCTTTCCCGAATGCCAACTCTTTCGGGAATCCCGATAAATTGGAGAATCTCGAAATTTTCTGGTACACGTCCCAATCCCAAAGAAACTTCCCGACCCGATCCGATATTTCAGGTTATCGCATCATACCTCTATGTAATTTCTATATTCTTCACAAAATCAAACTATGTTTGCACGGTTAGTTTTTTAACATAAAATTCTGTTGATGTGTACTAAATTCTAATTTATAAGTCTGTCACATACATGTACTAATTTATGCAGAAAATAATTATATTACAGTCAAAACTTAAGTTGGTCGCCTCTTGAGTATAATTGCGCAAGTAAAAAAGCGTTCACGTTAAATAATTTTCGGTGAAGATGTGATAACATTGGTAACTTTACATGTCATTAGTAACGTCACGGTGCAAAACTTGCCAAAAATCGACATGATAGAATGTGACACGTTAGTCAGATGATCTCCAGAGCATAGGACGCGATAAAGCATTGGATATCGGATCTATCCTAGTTAGTGCTCGTATTCCTTATCAGTACGTTAACATCTCGGCGACGTCGGAACGAAAGTCGCGGGAAATATAAGGAAGAAAGAATGACTGCAAAAGGGAATAGCCTAGATTTCAGAACGACATTCATGCATCGAAAACCAGTTTCCATGGAAAGTACACTTCGGAATAATAAAACGTTTTTACTGTCGTGAACGCATATTCATCGCGAGAAGTCACGAAATGCTCGTAGTACAGCCTCCTCGTAACCGAGTTATTTTATATCAGACTTCTCGCGAAGGGGTTCTTTAGAAACACTGGAGCCGAATTACAAAGGACGCTAGATTACAAGAACTTACCTCGTCCTTTCGAACGAGGCTGCAGTTTTCCGAATTAACATACTGACAACGAAAGTTAAAAAATCTACTTTAGCGCAATGTCAGTAACAATAGTAACAACGAATGAAAGAAAAGCGAAGAGAAGATGTCCCTAATTTCGTTTCAAGTTAAATAAACGTATCTTTGTACAGAATGCGCACACAGTGAATTTACAAATACTAACTATCTTATAATTAACTAAAACTAAACGCGCGCAACTTAAGATTAAACGCACGCAACTTAAAATTAAATGCACGCATCCCACGATGTCCGTGCAAAATCCCTCGTCGTCCATCGATGGCCCGCTGGGGGTCCAATAGTTTACTTGTCAACTAATTGTACCTGCAGTTCAGTTTAGATCGTGAAATAAAGAACGGACAGAAATTTTTACGATCTAAACTGAACTGTAGGTTGCGTAGTTCTTAGCTTGATATTGTTTTACAAGCATTAAAGTTTGTGAAACTCTAATGTTTGTAAAAAGATATCAATTACCAGGTCTCACCACGAGGAGGTGACTACGCACGAGACCCGCCCGGGCCCTAGTCCCAACCACCCTCCATTACATGCAAACAACTCGGCATTCTTAACGAATGCAGAGATTTTATTCTACTTGGCCCGGGGTTACAAACGAAGGAGACAGACGTTTAATAGTTCAATCTCAAAACTTAAGTCTAAATCTTAACTCTAAAGCGCATGCATGAGATTGAACTATGAAACTCTGTCTCCCAAAAACAAACGATCGCGTGAACAGTCATACAATACATACAATCGTGCAATCATACATTACATACATTACATACGATCGTACGGTACATACGATCAACCTTGCATTCAATCACACATTATGTACATTACAATCAGACGTTACATCCATTACATACAATCATACATTACATACGAATACAAACCATACAATATGTCGTAACTAACCACACACTCGTCTAACATTAAAGTTACACAATCATTATACAGAATTTTGAGCCCTACCGTCGCATTCTGTATCAAAGACACGTTTATGAAACTTTGACCGAAATTAGGGAATACGAAATTATCGACACGCTTCAATATCGTGTCATGTAAGAGGTGTAACGGGAAATGAAACCGATGCAGTAGAGTAGAGATTCCAGCTTTCGTTGTCAGTGTGCCAAGTCAAGGATTCCGAGCATTTAGAGGCAAGTAGTTTCGCGCTACCCCCAACGACACAGTGGGGTTCCGAAGAACCACTGAGTCGGATTACAAAGGATGCTAGACTACAAGAACCTCACCTCGTCCTTTCGGACGGGGCTGCAGTTATCCAACTTGACACATTGACGACGACAGTTGGAAACTCTATTCTAGTGCAATGATAGTAACAATAGTCAAAACGATCTAAAAAAGAGAAGAGGGGAGGTGTCCCTAATTTCGTCTCAAGTTAAATAAACGTGTCTTTGTACAGAATGTGTCAACAGTGTATTTACAAGTACTAACTATCTTACACTTAACTAAGAAACGCACGCAACTTAAAGCTAAGACGCACGCATCCCACGATGTGCGAGATCCATCGTCGTCCCAGATATTAACTATCTTATAATTAACTAAAACTAAACGCACGCAACTTAAAACTAAGACGCATGCATCCCACGATGTCCCTCGTGGCCCGCTGGGGGTCCAATAATTCACTTATCGACTAATTGTCCCTACAGTTCAGTTTAGATCGTGAAATAATGAATGGAAAGAAATCTCCACGATCCAAACTGAACTGTAGGTTGCGTAGTTCTTAGCTTGATATCATTTCACAAACATGAAAGTTTGTAAAGAAATATCAATTACCAGGTCTCACCACGAGGAGGTGACTACGCACGAGACCCACCCGGGCCCTAATCCCAACCACCCTCCATTACATGCAAACAACTCGGCATTCTTAATGAATGCTGAGATTTTATGCTACTTGGCCCGGGGTTGCGAACAAAGGAGACAGTCGTTCAATAGTTCAATTTCAAAACTTAAGTCTAAATCTTAACTCTATAGAGCATGTATGAGATTGAACTATGGAACTCTGTCTCCGGGAAAACGATCGCGTTAAAAATCGTACAATCGTACCGTCATACATTACATACATTACATACAATCGTACATTACGTACATTACATACGATCATACGTTACATACATTGCGTACAATCATACATTTCATACATTACATTACATACAATCATACATTACCACAAATGCAAATCATACAATATGTCGCAAGCCCTTCATACTAACCACACACTCGTCTAACATGATAGTTACACAACAATTGTACAATAATTCGCAGCCCTAACAGAGCATTCTGTATCAGAGACACGTTTATCGAACTTTGAACGAAATTAGGAGAACGAAACTGTTAACACGCTTCAGTATTGTGTTTTGCAAGGGATATAACGCGAAATGAAACCGCGATTCGTTAGTGTCATTGCACTAGAGTAAAGTTTCCAACTTTCGCTGTCAGTGTTCCCAAATCGGGGTTCGAGCACTTAGAGGCATGTAACTAACGCACCCCCATCGGCACAGTGGGGTTCATTCGGAACCCAGGCTGGAGCAGTATTACGAAGGGCTGCGCCGACTACAAGAACCGAACTTTGCCTCTACAGACATGAAGCTGCAGTTCCCCGACTTGACACCCTGACATCGCGGTTTGTCAGTGTACCAAATCAAGGTTCGAGCACTTGGAGGCAAGTAGTCTAGCGCTACCCTCAACGACACAGTGGGGTTCCGAAGAACCACTGGAGCCGAATTACAAAGGACGTTCGACTACAAGAACCTACCTCGTCCTTTCGGACGAGGCTGCAGTTCCCCGAATTGATACACTAACATCGCAGTGTGTCAACGTGGCAAGTCGAGGTTCGAGCACTTAGCGGCAAGTAGTCTAACGCAACCCCCAACTGGCACAATTAGGGTTTTCGAAGAACCACTGGAGCTGAATTCTAGGGTACGCTAGACTACAAGAACCTACCTCGTCCTTTCGGACGGGGTTGCAGTTCCCCAACTTGACACACTGCCAACGAAAGTTGGAAACATTACTCTAGTGCAATGACAGTAACAAAAGTGATTCTACTCTAGTGCAATGACAGTAACAAGTGTATCTCTACTCTAGTGCAATGACAGTAACGGTAGTAACAACGAACGAAAAAAGAGAAGAGAGGGTGTGTCCCTAATTTCGTCTCAAGTTAAATTATCGTGTCTTGGTACAGAATGAGTTCACAGTAAATTTACATAAACTAAACGCACGCAACTTAAAGCTAAGACGCACGCATCCCACGATGTCCCTGCGATATCCCTCGTCGTCCATCGGTGGGGGTCCAATAATTTACTTATACACTAATTGTACCTACAGTTCAGTTTAGATCGTGAAACAATGAATGAAGGAAAATTTTCACGATCTAAACTCAACTGTAGGTTGCGTAGTTCTTAGCTTGATATCGTTTCACAAACATTAACGTTTATCGTTTTACAATTTAGTTTGACAACGTTTTACAAACTTTAATGTTTGTAAAGCGATATCAATTACCAAGACCCACCACGTGGAGGTGACTACGCACGGGTCTCATTAGAATGTATTGTAAATCTCGAAGAGATTTTGTTAGAAGAGAATTTATTGTTTAATTGTCGGAAAATAAATTATTAGAAATATTAGATAATATTTAAGCAATGAGAATGTTCTAAAATATTATTTAAGTCACTCCTAAATTTTGGTCGATGTGCACACTGCGGAAGTTCAATTGGTAATGAGCTGAAGGTTGATTTAATGTTGATCCGATTGTCAGTTACCCGGAACTGTTTATAATTTTTTTTAAACTTCTAAAATTTGGTCGATCTGCACACAATGGAAATTTAATTGATAATGAGCCTCCGTACCGTTCAAGGGTAATGTATATTTCGGTCATCTGCACTCAATGGAAATTTAATTGATAATGAGCCTCCGTACCGTTCAAGGGTAATGTATATTTCGGTCATCAGTGATTCAAAACAGTTGATAATTTTTTTCAAACTTCTAAATTTGGTCGATGTGTATACGACAAAAATTCAATTCGTAATGAGCTCTTGTCTCCGTATTGATCGACATTAATCCGATCTTTCGGTCGTTAATGATGCGATACAGATATTGAAAATTTCTTAGAAATGTATTAGTGACTCGATTACTACAAATGATTCATTAAAAATTTTAAATAGAACTTGGAAATGTTATAGAAGAGAATTTATTGTTTAATCGTTACAAATAACTCATTAGAAATATTAGATAATGTTTAAACAATTAGAATATCTAGAAATATTGTTTAAAAAATCGCTCCTAAATTTTGGTCGATGTACACATGACGGAAATTCAATTGGTAATGAGTCTCCGTACCGCTTAAGGTTGATCTAATGTTCCGATCGTCAATGACTCGGAACTGTTGATAATTTTTTTTTTAGTTTCTCGAAACACTATTTTTCTATTATACTAATCAATGGTTTTTAGATTTTCATCGCAAGGTTATACTTTCATAAATATATTACAATGTCAAATGTAATAATTTATTAATTTTTTTATCTATAACTGGCTAGAACTAAACTTACACTTTGATGATATTAATTTCTAAGTTACAACTGCATTGATGTATATTAAATAGAAATTTATCTAGAGAAAAGTTACGTAGTCAAAAATCGAGTTAAGCGGTGATCGTCGCTTCATAGTAATCGTGCAACATATAAAAATTTTCACTCGTTTATTGTTTCAAACTGAGAGGAGTATATGTATTACGTAACTATCTTTTCCGCTGTTGTAAACAATACAATTTAATTATTAGAAATGAATTGTTCGAACTATGAAATAATGCTTGAAAGTTCAATCACTGATTGAATTGCTATAAATAATTAGTTAAATTTGTTAAATATTATAGAAAAATATCATCGAAATGCATTATTTTACAATTTGAATAATCCACTAGAAACAATTAAATTATTTTATTTCTACACTATTTCTAGACACTATTTTGTAATTTTTACAATTTTTATATTACGATTAAACAATTGCATTAATTATTTCATTTAATAAGTCAACATCATTTCAAATTGTTAGTTAAATATTCTAAATAACACTTGGAAATATTAAAGAAGAGAATTTATTGTTTAATTTTTGCGAGTAAATTATTGAAAATATTAGATAATGTTTAAACAATTGGAATATTCAGAAATATTATTTAAAAATTCACTTCGACTGTTTAATCGATGTACACACGATGAAGGTTCAACTTATAATGAGCTTTTTCGTTGCTCAATCATTAGATAAAGGTAAAATCAGCGATGCACAACAAATGGTAGTTTTTGTTAATACTTCCAAAAACACTATTTCTATTATCGTAATCAGTAGTTTTACATTTTTTATGTTTGATTCAGTTGAAATTTTTCAATTTTACAGTTTTATTGTTTTATAGCCCCCATTAATCTTAGGCAACGATAGATACTGCAATTTTGGGGTGTGCGAGAACTCGAAAATATCGGGAACCCGATGGACAAGTCGAGGGAATCGGGTTTCCCGAAAATAGTAGAGATCCCCGAAAATTTCGAGGACTCGGCTACCGTTTCCCGAACTACTTTACAATGCTGTATAGCAACCTACAAAATATGTAAATACACAGTTCAATTTCTTCTGCCAGTGAAGTTATTGGAAACACGGACTCTAAAAGTCGTGCGACCTGATGTAAACGGACGTGTGACTGCGTGCTTAGTACATGGACATTATATACGCTGTTGAGCAGTATCGTCGAGAAATTCGGGAAGCTCGGACGTACATTTCAAAATCTGTGCAAGTTTAATAAAGATTGAAAATCTTTAAAAAAAATGTCGAGTGATAGTGAGAGTAAAGTTGTGGTAGCAGAAAGTAGTGCAGAAGATATCATCGTGTAAAGGAAGAAGGTAAAGAGAAGCTCTGTTTGGGAACATTTTCAGGAAAAAGACGATACAAAGGCGGAATGCAAACATTGTCACCACGAATTTAAAACCAAGTATGCAAATACTTCTGGTTTGTCACGCCATTTGAAGCGTATGCATCCAAACAAAAGTACACGTACTAGAAAAGAAACTGAATCGATATAAAATTTGTCGCACGTACAAAATGATACGCGAAAAATTGTTAAACCGAAAGATAAAACAGAAGGAATTGCTCGAATGATGATTCTTGATCTGCGATCTTTTGATATAGTTGAAGGCATGGGCTTTAACGAATTATTTATTCTTGTTACCAATCCTTTCCCGAATGCCAACTCTTTCGGGAATCCCGATAAATTGGAGAATCTCGAAATTTTCTGGTACACGTCCCAATCCCAAAGAAACTTCCCGACCCGATCCGATATTTCAGGTTATCGCATCATACCTCTATGTAATTTCTATATTCTTCACAAAATCAAACTATGTTTGCACGGTTAGTTTTTTAACATAAAATTCTGTTGATGTGTACTAAATTCTAATTTATAAGTCTGTCACATACATGTACTAATTTATGCAGAAAATAATTATATTACAGTCAAAACTTAAGTTGGTCGCCTCTTGAGAATAATTGCGCAAGTAAAAAAGCGTTCACGTTAAATAATTTTCGGTGAAGATGTGATAACATTGGTAACTTTACATGCCATTAGTAACGTCACGGTGCAAAACTTGCCAAAAATCGACATGGTAGAATGTGACACGTTAGTCAGATGATCTCCAGAGCATAGGACGCGATAAAGCATTGGATATCGGATCTATCCTAGTTAGTGCTCGTATTCCTTATCAGTACGTTAACATCTCGGCGACGTCGGAACGAAAATCGCGGGAAATATAAGGAAGAAAGAATGACTGCAAAAGGGAATAGCCTAGATTTCAGAACGACATTCATGCATCGAAAACCAGTTTCCATGGAAAGTACACTTCGGAATAATAAAACGTTTTTACTGTCGTGAACGCATATTCATCGCGAGAAGTCACGAAATGCTCGTAGTACAGCCTCCTCGTAACCGAGTTATTTTATATCAGACTTCTCGCGAAGGAGTTCTTTAGAAACACTGGAGCCGAATTACAAAGGACGCTAGATTACAAGAACTTACCTCGTCCTTTCGAACGAGGCTGCAGTTTTCCGAATTAACATACTGACAACGAAAGTTAAAAAATCTACTTTAGCGCAATGTCAGTAACAATAGTAACAACGAATGAAAGAAGAGCGAAGAGAAGATGTCCCTAATTTCGTTTCAAGTTAAATAAACGTATCTTTGTACAGAATGCGCACACAGTGAATTCACAAATACTAACTATTTTATAATTAACTAAAACTAAACGTACGCAACTTGAGACTAAACGCACGCAACTTAAAATTAAATGCACGCATCCCACGATGTCCGTGCAAAATCCCTCGTCGTCCATCGATGGCCCGCTGGGGGTCCAATAGTTTACTTATCAACTAATTGTACCTGCAGTTCAGTTTAGATCGTGAAATAAAGAACGGACAGAAATTTTTACGATCTAAACTGAACTGTAGGTTGCGTAGTTCTTAGCTTGATATTGTTTTACAAGCATTAAAGTTTGTGAAACTCTAATGTTTGTAAAAAGATATCAATTACCAGGTCTCACCACGAGGAGGTGACTACGCACGAGACCCGCCCGGGCCCTAGTCCCAACCACCCTCCATTACATGCAAACAACTCTGCATTCTTAAGGAACGCCGATATTTTATTCTACGTGGCCCGGGGTTACGAACACAGGGGACAAACGTTCAATAGTTCAGTCTCAAAACTTAAGTCTAAGTCTTAACTCTAAAGCGCATGTATGAGATTGAACTATGGAACTCTGTCTCCCGGAAAACGATCGCGTTAACAATCATACATTACATAGAATCGTACAATGATACAATCATACAATCGTACATTCATACAATACATAACTAAAACTAAACGCACGCAACTTAAAATTAAGACGCACGCATCCCACGATGTCCGTGCGAAATCCCTCGTTGGCCCGCTGGGGGCTTAATAGTTTACTTATGAACTAATTGTCGAGACAATCATTCAATCATACAATACATACAATCGTACAATAACGCAATACATACAATCATACAATACATACGAATGCAAATCACACGTCTTGTCTCAATCACTCGCTGCCTTTCATACTAACCACACACTTGTCTAACATGAAAGTCACACAATAATTGTACAATAATTCGCAATTCTAACAGCGCATTCTGTGTCAAAGACACGTTTATCGAACTAAGGAGTACAAAACTATCGACACGCTTGAATATCGTGCTTTGCAAGGGATATAACGCGAAATGAAACCGATGCAGTAGAGTAGAGATTCCAGCTTTCGTTGTCAGTGTGCCAAATCAAGGTTCGAGCACTTAGAGGCAAGCAGTCTAGTGTTACCCCCAACGACACAGTGGGGTTCCGGAGAACCGCTGAGTCGGATTACAAAGGACTAGACTACACGAACCTCACCTCGTCCATTTGGACGAGGCTGCAGTTCCCCGATTTGACACACTGACAGCGAAAGTTGGCATCTCTACTCTTGTGCAATGACAGTAACAATAGTAACAACGAACAAAAAAGAGAGGAGAGGAGGTGTCCCTAATTTCGTCTCAAGCTAAATAAACGTGTCTTTTTATAGAATGCGTTCACAGTGAATTTACAAATACTAACTACCTTATGATTAACTAAAACTAAACGAACAAATTAAAATTAAGACGCACGCATCCCACGATATCCCTGTGATATCCCTCGTCGTCCACCGGTGACCCGCTGGGGGTCCAATAGTTTACTTATCAACTAATTATTCGCACAGTTCAGTTTAGATCGTGAAATGGAGAAAGGAAAGAAATTTTCACGATCTAAACTGAACTGTAGGTTGCGTAGTTCTTAGCTTGATATCGTTTTACAAGCATTAAAGTTTGTAAAAAGATATCAATTACCAGGTCTCACCACGAGGAGGTGACTACGCACGAGACCCGCCCGGGCCCTAGTCCCAACCACCCTCCATTGCATGCAAACAACTCGGCATTCTTAACGAATGCAGAGATTTTATTCTACTTGGCCCGGGGTTACAAACGAAGGAGACAGACGTTCAATAGTTCAATCTCAACTTAAGTCTAAATCTTAACTCTAAAGCGCATGCATGAGATTGAACTATGAAACTCTGTCTCCCAAAAACAAACGATCGCGTGAACAGTCATACAATACATACAATCGTACAATCATACATTACATACATTACATACGATCGTACGGTACATACCTTGCATTCAATCACACATTATGTACATTACAATCAGACGTTACATCCATTACATACAATCATACATTACATACGAATACAAACCATACAATATGTCGTAACTAACCACACACTCGTCTAACATTAAAGTTACACAATCATTATACAGAATTTTGAGCCCTACCGTCGCATTCTGTATCAAAGACACGTTTATGAAACTTTGACCGAAATTAGGGAAACGAAATTATCGACACGCTTCAATATCGTGTCATGTAAGAGGTGTAACGGGAAATGAAACCGCGATTCGTCAGTGTGCCAAGTCGGATTCCGAGCATTTAGAGGCAAGTAGTTTCGCGCTACCCCCAACGACACAGTGGGGTTCCGAAGAACCACTGAGTCGGATTACAAAGGATGCTAGACTACAAGAACCTACCTCGTCCTTTCGGACGGGGCTGCAGTTATCCAACTTGACACATTGACGACGACAGTTGGAAACTCTATTCTAGTGCAATGATAGTAACAATAGTAAAAACGATCGAAAAAAGAGAAGAGGGGAGGTGTCCCTAATTTCGTCTCAAGTTAAATAAACGTGTCTTTGTACAGAATGCGTCAACAGTGTATTTACAAGTACTAACTATCTTACACTTAACTAAGAAACGCACGCAACTTAAAGCTAAGACGCACGCATCCCACGATGTGCGAGATCCATCGTCGTCCCAGATATTAACTATCTTATAATTAATTAAAACTAAACGCACGCAACTTAAAACTAAGACGCATGCATCCCACGATGTCCCTCGTGGCCCGCTGGGGGTCCAATAATTCACTTATCGACTAATTGTCCCTACAGTTCAGTTTAGATCGTGAAATAATGAATGGAAAGAAATCTTCACGATCCAAACTGAACTGTAGGTTGCGTAGTTCTTAGCTTGATATCATTTCACAAACATGAAAGTTTGTAAAGAAATATCAATTACCAGGTCTCACCACGAGGAGGTGACTACGCACGAGACCCACCCGGGCCCTAATCCCAACCACCCTCCATTACATGCAAACAACTCGGCATTCTTAATGAATGCTGAGATTTTATGCTACTTGGCCCGGGGTTACAAACGAAGGAGACAGACGTTCAATAGTTCAATCTCAACTTAAGTCTAAATCTTAACTCTAAAGCGCATGCATGATATTGAACTATGAAACTCTGTCTCCCAAAAACAAACGATCGCGTTAACAATCATACAGTATATACACTCATACAGTCATACATTACATACAATCATACGTTACATACATTGCATACAATCATACAATCATACATTACATACAATCATACGTTACATACATTGCATACAATCATACATTACATACAATCACACATTACATACATTACATACAATCGTACGTTACATACATTACATACGATCATACGTTATATACATCGCATACAATCACACATTACATACATTACATACGAATGCAAGTCATACAATATGTCACAATCATTCGCAGCCTACTAACCACACACTCGTCTAACATGAAAGTCACACAACAATTGTACAATAATTCGCAGCCCTAACAGCGCACTCTGTACCAAAGATATGTTTATCGAACATTAAACGAAATCAGGAGAATGAAACTATTAACACGCTTCAATATCGTGTTTTTCAAGGGATATAACGCGAAATGAAACCGCGATTTGCCAATGTGTCAAATCAGGGTTCGAGCACTTGGAGGCAAGTAGTCCAGCGCTACCCCCAACGACACAGTGGGGTTCCAATGAACCACTGGAGTCGAATTACCAAGGACGCTAGACTACAAGAACCGAACTTCATCCTTTCGGACGAAGCTGCAGTTCCCCGACTTGACACACTGACATCGCGGTCTGTCAGTGAGCCAAATCGAGGTTCGAGCACTTAGCGGCAAGCAGTCTAGCGCTACCCCCAACGACACAGTGGGGTTCTTCGGAACCACTGGAGTCGAATTACAAAGGACGCTAGACTTCAAGAACCTACCTCGTCCTTTCGGACGAGGCTGCAGTTCCCCAACTTGACACACTGACAAAGAAAGTTGGAAAATCTACTCTAGTGCAATGACAGTAACACTAGTAACAATGAACAAAACAAAAAAAGAGGCGGTGAAAAGGTGAACCCCTTATTTCGTCCCATGTTAAACAAACGTGTCTTTGTACAGAATACGCTCACAGTGAATTTACATAAACTAAACGCACGCAACTTAAAACTAAACGCACGCAACTTAAAACTAAGACGCACGCATCCCACGATGTCCCTCGTCGTCCATCGGTGGGGGCCAAATAATTTACTTATCAACTAATTGTTCCTACAGTTCAGTTTAGATCGTGAAATAAAGAATGAACCAAAATTTTCACGATCTAAACTGAACTGTAGGTTGCGTAGTTCTTAGCTTGATATCTTTTTACAAACATTAAGGTTTATCGTTTTACAATTTAACTTGATAACGTGTGACAAACTTTAATGTTTGTAAAACGATATCAATTACCAAGACCCACCACGTGGAGGTGACTACGCACGGGTCTCGTTATAATGTATTGTAAATCAATAGTGTTTCATATATTTCTTACGCAGGTCTCAACTTGTATTAAATTTAAGTAATTTTTTAGAAAGTGGAATGGTATTCGTAAAATATGGCGTAACTGTTTGATCGATCTAATGATTAATTTAAGATATTCTGAAAGTATCTAGTAATATTTAAATAGCAATGGTATTGTTAGACTAATATTATCTATTTATATGCAGAAATATAACGTATGTCACGGTAATTGTTAAAGAATGGTAAATAATAAATTATATCTTGTACGACTACGATACAAGTCGTGGAAATTGAACTCGTATTCACGTTGTATTAACCCAACACCAGAGAAACCAAACCATGTAACTTACCAATCGTTGAAATCAGAATTGTAGATTAAGGCTTGGTTGCAGACATATTTAAAATTTTTCTGCTAAATTTTGGTCGATGTGTACACGACGGAAGTTTGATTGACAATGAGCCTCGTTATCGCTCAAGATTAATCCTATGTTTCATTCGTCAGTTGATAATTTTTTTTTCAAATTTCTAAAATTTGGACACTGTGCACACGGTGGAAGTTTAATTGGTAATGAGCCACCGTACCGTTCAAGGTTAATGTATATTTCGGTCGTCAGTGATCCAGAACAGTTGATAATTTTTTTTTAAACTTCTAAATTTGGTCGATGTGACCTCGACAAAAATTCAATTCGTAATGAGCTCTTGTCTCCGTATCGATTGACATTAATCTGATCTTTCGGTCGTTAACCATGCGATACAGATAATGAAAATTTCTTAGAAATGTATTAGTGACCCGATTACTACAAATGGTAAATTAAAAATTTTGAATAGAACTTGGAAATGTTACAGAAGTGAATTTATCGTTTAATTGTTACAAATAAATCATTAGAAATATTAGATAATATTTAAACAATTAGAATATCTAGAAATATTGTTTAAAAACTCACTCCTAAATTTTGGTCGATGTGCACACGACGGAAGTTCAATTGGTAATGAACTTCCGTACCGCTGAAGGTTAATTTAATGTTCCGATCGTCAGTGAATTGTCCGGAATTGTTGATAATTTTTTTCTAGTTTTTCGAAACAGTACTTTTCTATTATACCAATCAATAGTTTTTGGATTTCTATCGCAAGGTCACACTTTCATAAATATTTTACAATGTCAGATGTAGTAATTTATCAATCTTTTATCTATAACTGGCGAAAAATAAATTTACACTTTCATGATATTAATTTCTAAGTTATAAATGCATTGCTGTATACTGAGTAGAAATTTATGTAGAGAAAAGTTATGTAGTCGAAAAAGTTAAACAGCGATCGTCGCTTCAGAATAACATACAAGCGCGACATATAAAAATTTTCGCTCGTTTATTGTTTCAGACAGCAAGAAATGCATGTATTATGTAACTGTCTTTTCCGTTATTGTAAATAAAAGAATTTAATTATTATAAAATTGTTGTAACTGTGAAATAATGCTTGGGAATTCAGTCACTGATTCAATTGGCATAAGTAAATAGTTAAAATTGTTAATATACAAAAATATCATCGGAATGCATTATTTTACCATTTGAAACAATTAAATTACTTCTACAATATTTCTAGACGTTATTCAATAATTTTCACAATTTTCATATTACGATTAAACAAATAAATTAATCATTTCATTCAATAAGTGAAAGTCATTTCTCTTAAGTACATTGTTCAAGATTCTTATAAATTATTAGTTAAAAATTCTAAATAGCAACATTAGAAACATTACAGACGAGAATTTATTGTTTAATCGTTACAAATAAATCATTAGAAATATTAGATAATGTTTAAACAATTAGAATATCTAGAAATATTGTTTAAAAAATCACTCCTAAATTTTGGTCGATGTGCACACGACGGAAGTTCAATTGGTAATGAGTCTCCGTACCGCTTAAGGTTGATCTAATGTTCCGATCGTCAATGACTCGGAATTGTTGATAATTTTTTTTTTAGTTTCTCGAAACACTATTTTTCTATTATACTAATCAATGGTTTTTAGATTTCCATCGCAAGGTTATACTTTCATAAATATATTACAATGTCAAATGTAATAATTTATTAATTTTTTTATCTATAACTGGCTAGAACTAAACTTACACTTTGATGATATTAATTTCTAAGTTACAACTGCATTGATGTATATTAAATAGAAATTTATCTAGAGAAAAGTTACGTAGTCAAAAATCGAGTTAAGCGGTGATCGTCGCTTCATAGTAATCGTGCAACATATAAAAATTTTCACTCGTTTATTGTTTCAAACTGAGAGGAGTATATGTATTACGTAACTATCTTTTCTGCTGTTGTAAACAATACAATTTAATTATTACAAATGAATTGTTCGAACTATGAAATAATGCTTGGAAGTTCAATCACTGATTGAATTGCTATAAGTAATTAGTTAAATTTGTTAAATATTATAGAAAAATATCATCGAAATGCATTATTTTACAATTTGAATAATCCACTAGAAACAATTAAATTATTTTATTTCTACACTGTTTCTAGACACTATTTTGTAATTTTTACAATTTTTATATTACGATTAAACAATTGCATTAATTATTTCATTTAATAAGTCAACATCATTTCAAATTGTTAGTTAAATATTCTAAATAATACTTGGAAATATTAAAGAAGAGAATTTATTGTTTAATTTTTGCGAGTAAATTATTGAAAATATTAGGTAATGTTTAAACAATTGGAATATTCAGAAATATTATTTAAAAATTCACTTCGACTGTTTAATCGATGTACACACGATGAAGGTTCAACTTATAATGACCTTTTTCGCTGCTCAATCATTAGATAAAGGTAAAATCAGCGATGCACAACAAATGGTAGTTTTTGTTAATACTTCCAAAAACACTATTTCTATTATCGTAATCAGTAGTTTTACAGTTTTTATGTTTGATTCAGTTGAAATTTTTCAATTTTACAGTTTTATTGTTTTATAGCCCCCATTAATCTTAGGCAACGATAGATACTGCAATTTTGGGGTGTGCGAGAACTCGAAAATATCGGGAACCCGATGGACAAGTCGAGGGAATCGGGTTTCCCCAAAATAGTAGAGATCCCCGAAAATTTCGAGGACTCGGCTACCGTTTCTCTAACTGCTCTACAATGTTGTGTAGCAACCTACAAAATATGTAAATACACAGTTCAATTTCTTCTGCCAGTGAAGTTATTGGAAACACGGACTCTAAAAGTCGTGCGACCTGATGTAAACGAACGTGTGACTGCGTGCTTAGTACATGGACATTATATACGCTGTTGAGCAGTATCGTCGAGAAATTCGGGAAGCTCAGACGTATATTTCAAAATCTGTGCAAGTTTAATAAAGATTGAAAATCTTTAAAAAAAATGTCGAGTGATAGTGAGAGTAAAGTTGTGGTAGCAGAAAGTAGTGCAGAAGATATCATCGTGTAAAGGAAGAAGGTAAAGAGAAGCTCTGTTTTCAGGAAAAAGACGATACAAAGGCGGAATGCAAACATTGTCACCACGAATTTAAAACCAAGTATGCAAATACTACTGGTTTGTCACGCCATTTGAAGCGTTTGCATCCAAACAAACGTACACGTACTAGAAAAGAAATTGAATCGATATAAAATTTGTCGCATGTACAAAATGATACGCGAAAAATTGTTAAACCGAAAGATATAACAGAAGGAATTGCTCGAATGATGATTCTTGATGTGCGATCTTTTGATATAGTTGAAGGCATGGGCTTTAACGAATTATTTATTCTTGTTACCAATCCTTTCCCGAAATCCAACTCTTTCGGGTCCAGAAGAATTTTCGTGTCGACTCGATATTTCGGGTTCTCGCGCACCTCTATAAATAATATATATTTATATATTTATATAATTTATTTTTATATATATATGTATATATTTATAATTATTAATATTGTAATTAGTATAATATTATTGATATTATAATCTATATAATTTATTTTTAATATATATTTCTATATTTGCAATTATACTGTTATTAATACTATAATTTATATAATTTTGAATATATATTCATATATTTATAATTATAATATTATAATTTATATAATTTATTTTTTAATATATATTTATATGTTTATAATTATTGATATTACAATTATTATAATATTATTGATATTATAATCTATATAATTTATTTCTTAATATATATTTCTGTATTTATAATTATACTATTATTAATATTATAATTCATATAATTTATTTTTTAACATATATTTATATATTTATAATTGTAATATTATAATTATTATAACATTATTAATATTATAATTTATATAATTTATTTCTTAATATATATTTATATGTTTATAATTATTAATATTATAACTATTATAATATTATTAATATTATAATTTACATAATTTAGTTTTTAATATATATTTATATGTTTATAATATTAATATTATAATTATTATAATATTATTGATATTATAATTTATGTAATTTATTTTTTAATATATACTTACATATTTATATTAAATTATATAAATATATCGGGCAAAATATAAATGTACGACAAGGCACACGTTCGAATATATAGACGAACATTCTTCGTTCATCTCGTTCGAAGAACTCTTTTTGAAGCTTCGCCCACTCTTCACGATGATAACGACAACTTGACACTCGAGCGGTCAACGTAGAAATTCCAGTTTGTGGAAAATTCGTCGGACACGAGTTGTTTGTCTTCGTTAGAACGCGGATTCACGGTCCTAACCGCGGACAGAAGAGGCTTGCAGCGCGAAGGAAAGTGTTTATCCACGCTCGTGTCGTTTCAGCCGTGCTCAGACCGATAACGAATCACCGTCTGGGGGTCGATAGCTGTGTGCAGCTTACCCTACATACCTCGACCGTCATGTTTTAATCAAGCAATCAATAAATTCTCGGGCCGGTTCTCACGGCGCTAAAGCGCGGAAGTCGCTCGCAGCGACGTTAAACGATTAATCCTTCGCCTTTGACCTGGCTTCCGGTTTCCCGGAACGATACTCCCCCAACCCCCTCCCCAATACTCGATATTCTCGATCTGCGAACGAACAACGTAATTTTCACTCCTGTTTTCGAACGTTGCCCCCTCCTCTCTCTGTTTTTTTTTTTCTCTTGGACGTTTAAACGAGTCACTGTCGTTCTTAAATTAACTGAAAGTCTCTCTTTGTTGTTCTCTCTTCGACGAGCGTTGTAATTTGTTGCGTGATTGTTTCATTTCTTCTTCTTCTTCTTCTTCTTCGACAAGGCGAATTTTCGATGTTTTTTTGACTTTCGATTTTGCAGTTTTCAGTAGTTTTATTTTTTACTTTGTCTCGTATTGACGGTATTAAGCATATGTAATATTAGCGTGACAAAGTTGACAAAGACCTGTGGAATTTTATAAATTTTCAATGCTCTGTTGAATAATGGAGCAAATGAATAACAGTGTAGATGAAAGTTTGATACTCTATGGAGTTTATCAACTTGTTTATTTCTGTTAGTCGTGATTTTTGGAATTCGGAATAGTCAAAAGGAAAAATGGGGAAAAGAAAACTGCTTCAGACGAGACATGTTAATTCTATTCTATCAGATCTGTCAATTTGCGTTGATATTAATTTCATTGATTTTTTATTAAAAATTTGAATAATTTCTAAAAATTCGAACAATCGAGAGCAAACGATTTCAGTGTAAAGTAAAGTCAATTCGTTGTATATTCGTACGTAATTCACTCCAACATCCTACCAAATTTATTAATTCACATTTATGTCTCTCCAATGCCTCTCAGTTGCAATTTTTACAAGTCAGATTTATCTAAAAAAGAGGAGGACCGTTTGTGATGATTCGACGAATATTTCTTACGTCATAATAATCCATTCGACTTGTTAATATACCTCATTTGTATTTATTCGTTAATAATTTCTAGATATATCCATAAATATTAACTGAAGGAAACTATTTGGAAGGAAATGTATTAATTCGACATAATTAATATCTTCCTTTTAATTTTGTACCGATTCATCGTAATTCCTCGGTGAAATTCAATTCGAAAACGACTCCGTGAACTTTTTTGTTTTCCACCCACGAACCGGAGATCTTTTCTTCCTTCAAATTGGCTTCCCCCGTTGATGAAACACCGGAATATCGGAGGGATTTTGTTTTATTAAAATAGATGGAATTTGCAATTACCGAATGTAACACGGATGTGCCCCGTGTACCGCGGAGAGGATGTAGAAAAATAAACAGCGGCGAATTAAATGGAATAATTAAAATCCTCCGTTGATGCGCGAATAAAATACCTACAACAATCGATCACACCGTTGATATTAACGTATAATATTGGAAACGTATTGCAACGTGTCTTCTGTCAAGCTTTGTTATTGATACGGAATTAATAACCACGTGTCATTAATATTCAGCGTTCTTCACCTTGATCGAATTTATTTTCGATAGAGAGAGAGAGAGAGAGAAAAAGGAAAGAGAAAAAAGCTTTTCTGAAAATACATTTATTATATCCTGCGTCGAATTAATCTCGTGTGTTTGTCGATGTTTAATTCATTAATTCATTATAATTCGAGATCTTTTAGTAGCCTAATTTTTCGGCAAGTTTAGTCATTCACTGACAGTATAAATATATATATATATATATATTTTTAAATAATTCCTCGTTTTAAATACTCAATGTATTTCAATAGTTCAACCTCGTGCTCGATTCAATCTCTTTCTGGAGAATTTTAAAAAGAATTTTAAGATTTACATCGAGTCAGGTGTCATCAAACTTTCTGAAAATCGTCCGATATATTTTTTGATGGATTTGAAATTTCGATAAATTGGTGATTTGGCAGTTTAGTAATTTGGAATATTAGAAACGACTTGAATGTGTCACACTGATGAGTACAATAATGAAGTACGAATTCATACTGTGCAGAAATTCGAAAGAACATCAGAATTGAACTGACTCGTCTAATCCAGACTATGTATAATAGAAAGTGAGAAGAAAATAGTACGAATTAAACAAAACCATGTATAAAATAAAAAAAAGTAGTATAAAATATAATTATAATAGTATAGTATTATAATAGTATAATAGTACAATTGTAAATACAATATAAGTATAATAGTATAATTATAATTATATATAATATATATTATAATACTATTATATATATTGTTATATATTATATATAGTAATTATAATTATATATTATAATACTATAGTATATATTATTATACATTATATGTAATAATTATAATTATAATAGTATAAAATAAAAAAAAGCAGAAAGTAGTCAAACAATCAATTCAGACTATGCACAAATTCAGAAGAACGTTAAATAATTCGTCTAATCCACATGGGAGTTCGAAATATACGAAGGAATGTAACAGACAAATAAAAAAATGAACGAAGAAGGCAACAAATGATTCAAATCGTCTGAGCCACGTGGAAAATTAAACAAATGGTCGAACTTCGATACCTCGTGCAAATTCGAAAGATTATCACAAACAACCGTTCGTCTGATTCAACTTGAAAAGCATTCAGTTGTTCAACCTAACCCACGTAGATAAAAAAAGAAAAAAAAGAAAAAAAAATGGTATAAGTCAAATCAAACGATGAGCAAATTCGAAAGAATGCTACAGACACACGTACGTACGTACGTATGCATGCATGCACGATGATTATGCGATATTGACAGAACGCATTGAAGCGTCTCGCAAAAATTCAGGTGACTCGTCTAATCCGTACGAGGCTTAAAGGTCGATCCGCGGATCGATGTATCGTGTAGGAAGATACGGCGGACAGATATCGAACGGACCATCATCGCGGAACATTGTAACATGTGAGTGGCATACGCTTTTGCCACGGGTATCGATCGTTCGTGCCATGAGTCACGTTTTGCATAATTAATCGAGTTTCGCGTTCTTTTCCTCTCCACCCCGTGGGGGTTGAGGGTGGTCTGGCTGGTTTCTTTGACCAGCTGCTCACGTGCCAGCCATCCGTCAAGCGTGAAAAATACTTCGGCCCCGGAAACGGGAGAAGAAAACGAGACCTGTGCTATACGTACTACGAGGAATCACCGGGTTTGAAGAGCATAACTGAGCCATTATCCATGAAATATTGATGGACACTTTGTACTGTTGTTTGAAGAACAACTTGGTTGAAAAAAATGAAATGTATGTTACTGTGCATTTACGTGATTACGATTGTTCAGTTATTATTGTTGTACAGTGTGATTTTGATATTCGATATAATAAATAAATATATATATATAATATAATTAATTATTATATGTATAATATTATATTATTAATAGTATTATATATATAAAATATATAATATATGAAATGTATGTTACGGTGCATTTACGTGATTACGATTGTTCAGTTATTATTGTTGTACAGTGTGGTTTTGATATTCGATATAATAAATAAATATATATGTAATATTATATTATTAATAGTATTATATATATAATATATAATATATGAAATGTATGTTACAGTGCATTTACGTGATTACGATTGTCCAGTTATTATTGTTGTATAGTGTAGTTTTGATATTCGATATAATAAATATGTATATAATTAATTATTATATATATAATAAATAATTATGTTATATATATTTTTTCAACCAAGTTGTTGTATATTGTATATTATATATATAATACTACTAATAATATAATATTATATATATAATAATATTAATTATACATATACACATATATAATATCAGTGTGATTTTTAGTGTGACTTAGTGCATTGAATTTATATTGAAATTTAGCGTAATTTAGTGCGTTAAATTTATTTTGAATACTACGAATATATTGTAATGACTACAGTAATATTGGTATGCATAATTATTTATATTATTATGTATAATTATTTGTAATATATCGTCATTTTTATAATATGGTTCAATATAGTATTCAATATTTAATTAATGTTCACTATAAATTCAATGTTTAATTAACATTTAATTATTATTGAGTTAATATTTGAATTATTAATATATATTGGGCACTAAATTATATTATAATAACTAACATATAATTAGATACTAATGTCGTATATTATACAATGCATTAGAATAATTACATATATTAATATATATATAATTATTGATATTGTATTATTATTATTATTAATATTAATATTAAGTATGTAATCATTAATATAGTAATATTATAATAGCTAATATATAAATACTAGTACATACAATAAACACAATATATTTTTAGTGTTCAATATAACTCATAATATACACAATTTTAATATGAAATTGACAAAGTACATATAACATCATATTATTATAATTATGTTACAATTATCATATTTCTATTATTGTTATTTATTGATCGCAATATATTTTTAGTATTCGATATAATTTCACGACCATTCGTGTACCTAGTAATTCCTTCGAACGAAGAATTAAATAGGGAAAAGAATTTTCTAAATAGAGTTGAAAACAATCAAGTGTCTAAATACTGTATAGTAGCTTCAGCGTTTAGAAAAATAAATAAAAAACGGGAGGGAAAGGAGGATAGAGAGGGAAATGCAATATTTATTCCTTGGAGACTGAAACTAGCCTCTAGGTCAAAGGACAATTAAACGAGCACTTTCCAGAATTGTGTTTTTAATGTTTCGCTCGCAGGCTATGTATGTGAAAGCGGCTGTAGAAGGAACGTTAGGGTTGTAGCATATTGGAGAAGCTGTTGGGATGTTCGTGTAGATAACAATACTCTGAGCTTTACTGCGCAATTACACGGCGAGCTTACCGTTAGTTTCAACACGTGCCACGTTCTTCGAGTAGAAATTTAACAAACCAAACAATTGACAGTGAAATGTTGCTATAATACAATACACTAGAGCAAAATAAAATAAAATGGATTAAAAGGAAGCTGAAATATAACGTATATCATGTACAATATTATATGTACACAATATTATGTATATTATGTTAAAAATATTACAATATTGTGAATATTACATATGTAAAATAGATACACAATATACAATATTTTATATATATACAGGGTGGGCCGAAAGTTTCTCCCCACCTATTTTTTTTAATGAAACATCAAAATATAAGAGAGAAGTCAAAATTTTTATTGATTTTAAATTAAATTTGTTAATGTAATTAAATTAAATTAAAATTTTAAGTTCAAGCATGACTGTTTTTTTTTTTTTTTTTTTGGTGTACTTTGGTCTGTAAAAGGAAAGTCTAAAAAATATATATGATAAAATGGTTTATTTATTTTAGTAGGAAGTGACTTTTGACCCACCCTATATTGTACATATATTACAATACATATAATACAATATAATAAACACTAATTGTTCAAATATACAGGCTGATTCAAATTTCGTCTGAAATAAACTAAAAAAAGACTGGAAAGTTATATTTTACTTATTGACTGTTTCCTTTGATTATTCGCGATATTTGTCAAATTTCTTTACGTAGAGATTCTATTTTTTTTTTTATATAGAACCTCGAAAATATGAAATTGCATGAAATATCGCACAATGATGTAGTACGATATTCTACTATTGGTCTTTTAAAGCTTCGACGTTTATGTGTCAAGTTTATTGTATCAAAGAAAAGACACTGTAGCTATTTCTGTTCCTTCTCGTGTCCCGCAGGGGGGACCCGACAGGACGAAAGGCCTCTGTGGTGTCCGCAGGGGCTGATTCGTGCCCTCGAGCCCTTGGGGAATAGCGACCCCACGGACCTGACGCTGTTTTAACATTGATGGTGACAAGCCAGTTGGCTCAGCTGTATTGGCCTTGAAGTATAGCTCCGCGAAAGTGTTCGAACGTTTTTTTGAAGAATATTTCGTGAATGCATCACGTACGAATTACACGTCAATTATGCAACGTTTTAAAATTTTATTAAAATTCCTCGAAGCGAGACAACGAACATGTATGCGAGTATGTTGGTGAAATTTAAATTAAATTTTAAATATAATATTAAATGTTTCTAAATCAAACTATTAAATTATCGTTTAAATTTCTTACAACTATTAAATCTATAATTATATATTTTACGCTTGTATACGTATTGTATATATCATTACAGTGTGTATCTTGTATTTACTTCATGTATCGCAATATTCACGTTGCAATACCATTTTAACGTAATATTTTGATACTGCTGCGATATAAATTAATCATAATATTGCCACGATGTGAATCAATTATAAATTATAATTGCAACTGTCAATTATACATTACATTACAATAGAAATCGATCGAAGTCGTGTTGAATCGTTCACGAACATTTTTACAAATTGTTATATCGCGTTAGAATAATTCTTTTATGACGAGTGTTCGAATACTTTCGTGAGACACTGTTGCCCCCACCAATGTGTTATGTTGTACTAAACGTTAAACAATGATGATCAATAATGCACAAAGTGAGAAAAACCAATGAAAAAAATTAATGCAACCGAGAAAAGATGAAAATTCTTCAAAAACGCTGTATGAAATCTTTCCGGTAATGAAACGTAGGGAAAGAAATCTTTTATTATTAAACTAAATTAAACACTCCGCAGTTCTCCACGTTGTGCAAAAGTGAAAATCGTCCAATCACGCTGCGCTGTAACCAAAGAGTAAATTAATTATAATGCAGCGCGGCGCGTCGTGTTAACTGCGTCAGATATAACGCGAAGGAGAAAAAAAAAAACCCAAACTCTGCTCCGATTTTTCGCGAATCGTCTCAATTTACTCAATTGTTCCGTAAAAATATACTGTACAAAGTGTCGAGATTCAACGATCGAAAAAAAAAAAAGAAGAAGAAGAAGAAAGAGAAGGAAAATGTCGTCGAGTTGATTGGGAAATCAGTTATATACACGGAGAGCGTGAAAGCAAGAGAGAGAGAGAGAGGGAGGGA
Source organism: Tetragonisca angustula (assembly GCA_036937485.2). Lineage (NCBI taxonomy): Eukaryota > Metazoa > Arthropoda > Insecta > Hymenoptera > Apidae > Tetragonisca > Tetragonisca angustula. The sequence continues at coordinate 819,013 of JAWNGG020000106.1, read as the reverse complement.
GAAACGACTCGATTATCAGAGTGCAGCGTATTTTCCAGGGATTCTGTTAGAAGGGGATGAAACACGGAACAGAGCGGAAAAATAAGAGGGAGTGGGGGCAGGTATTATCGCACGTGACACGCAACGGGCAATTATTTTGCCTTCACTTAGCCGGCGCAACAAGTTTCACGTGAACGGAATGCTAGTCGACTGGTTTCCCTCGCGAACCACTCGACTATTTCCAATCGCGGTGTATCAACGTGTGTATCTGCGTACAATGACGAGCATGACCGAAGCAACAGCTACAAATTTCTATAATCTTAATAATATCTTAATAATGCTCAATTTATAATAATATAAAAATAGTCAATAATATTCAATATATGAAAATATAATAATACTCAATAATATTCGGTATATAATAATATACTAATATTCACTAATATTCAATAACATTCAATATATAATAATATAATAATACTCAATAATATTTAGTATATAATAATATACTAATATTCAATAATATTCAATATGTAATAATATAATAATATTCAATAATATTCAATATATAATATTTAGTATATAATAATGTAATAATATTCAGTACATAATAATATAATAATAGTCAATAATATTCAGTATTGACAATATAATAATAATATTGCTCAATAATATTCGGTATGTAATAATATACTAATATTCAATAATATTCAATAACATTCAATATATAATAATATAATAATATTCAATAATATTCAGTATATAATAATATACTAATATTCAATAATATTCATTAACACTCAATATGTAATAATATAATAATATTCAATATATACTAAAATAATAATATTCAATAATATTTAGTATATAATAATATTCAATACATAATAATATAATAATACTCAATAATATTCAGTATATAATAATATACTAATATTCAATAATATTCAATTTGTAGTAATGTAATAATATTCAATATATCTTAATAATATTCCATTTGCACTAAAACACCAGAGATTTAATACTAGAACCATCAGAGTGGTCAAAATGATCAGTTTCCAATAGTTTTGTGAGAAAGACGTGGAATAATATATTTTTGAAAATATTTAAATGATTTTTCGAGAAATAAAAGCCGTCATTTCAGTGTCATTTGATGTAGATGGAGCTGGTGATTTTTTAGCATAGTGGATTTTATTAGAGATACCAACCTTTGTTTAAAATCGTCAGTTTCATTTAATAACGTAGTCGCTAGTTTTATTAATTCTAATTGATCTTCTTTATCAATTTGGTAATCGATTTTGTCATTTTGATTGATGCTTCGATTAACTTAATGAAAGTTTGTTATTTCAGTAAATTCAGTTAATGATAAATTTTTATTTAATAATACGATACTCGGTTTTATAATTTTTATTGTGACAATTAATTTGAGAAAATCCTTTCAGTAAGTTTTCCAATAGAATTGGACGCAATTTAATCGTGAGTTTTATTTAGCAACTGAGCGATCAATTTCAGAATTTCGATTAATTTCAATTAATTTAATATTCAATTTTATGAGAAAAAAACTGTGAAATGATACTTTTATGAGAAAATGTGTAAAATTGACGAAAGACAGTTTCCATTAAATCTTTTAATTAATATTCCTATTAAATTCAATGATGTTCTTCGCAATATTTCATTCCCTTCTCTCTCTCTCTCTCTCTCTCTCTCTCTCTCTCTCTTTCTCTATCCTTATGTAACAAACGTGCTGTGAAGTATTGTAAAATTAATTGAAGAATCCTCGAACATCTTAATTTTTCGGGAGGAAGAGAGAAATTACTATACATTTTAATTTACCAACGATTCTTGGTTCTAATTCAACTTGTTCTTAGATTACTCGTGCTATCTTTATTTTCCAGCAGAATGCAGAATTAACTTCATACAAAAGATTTTATGTAATAATAATTTTGATAATTAATTGCACGGAGAATTTTAATAATTTTTTAAAAATTTCACCAATTTTACGAGAAACTTCACCTTTAGTATCTCGCAAAGAAAATAATTAACAATAGTAATAACACACTTGCAGAAGACCTGTAATTAGCAATTAGTCACTCGTGTTCTTTGCAGCATTCTCCACTCTAGATCCCATCACGTCCCCCATGAAAAATTGTTTCCTCCGTGGAAAATTCACTCTCGACTCCGAGGTAGAAATTCTTGACTGTATTCGTCGCGAGACATTCGCAGACATTATCCTTTGTTGATGGAAGCGATCAGACACGGACGGGAATCGTTGCGGGAACTGTTCGATTTCGCTGTGAAATCCCCAGGAGGTTGCGGTTCGCGAGGGACAAAGCCCCGGGGCCTAAAGTGAAACGAGATCTCGCGGTGTTCTTCGCTCGCGGTGTTCGACTATTTCCATTCCCCTGGAAACGGTGTTAGCTTGGGAAACCTTCGTTTATTTTGTTTTTCGCTTTGTGTATATATGCATGTGTGTGTGTGTGTGTGTGTGTGTTGCTAGTGAGAATTGCTGTGGAACACGAGTGAATTTTATATCAGGGCATCGCTAGAGGATTTGAATTCGAATCTGCATGGAGATTTCGTTTGTTCACTCGAAAGTATATTCATATATATATATATATATATATATATATATATATATATATATATATATATATATATACGTTTTTGTTTATGGAACACTTATTTTGGGACAGAGGGAATAATTAATATAGAGAGTATGTTGTATATCACATGTAATGTATCTATAATGTAATACAAAATTATACACATTCGTACACTAATATAGTGTATATATAGTAATATAAGAAAAATAAAATGTATACTATATGCATATACTTGCACGTATATATTGCATACATATATACATGTATATTATGTATATGTGTATATAATAATTATATATATGTAATAATATAAACAATATTATATATATTATTCTTGCACGTGTGTATGCACGTTTACATTACATATATTATAACATTACAGATAATATAATACAATTATACATACAGTATAATATAATTATAATTATATTATATTGTATTATATTAAATTATATTAATATAATATAATATAACATAACATAACATAATATAATATAAGATAATATAATACAATACAATATAATTATAATTATATATAATTATAATACACGTAACTATACATAGATATATTAATATAATATACATATAACACATGTACATCATCATAAATATCATCAGGATATTGTACAACAATATCATACACACACACACACACACAAATGTACACATCACACCATACATACCTTCATCATAAATTTTATTATATGATACTATACATGTACATTTAATACATATAATATACATACGTCAGTAGGTCATTTACTATTGTTTCAACGAATTTACTATCGTTGCAACGTCGTTCTTTTTTGTAAAGACAGAGAGATAGAGAGAAAGAGAGTTGAAATTTTGCCCCAGTGAAAAATCTCTAGGAGCCTAGGTATAAGAATTAACGAGGCGAGATGCTTATCGCGGAATGGGTCGCGTGCCAGCTGGGAATTTAGGCTGAGAATTTCGGGGGTTCGGTACGCCGTTATGCGCCCTAATGACGTCCGATAATGGCGACGTCAGCTGGCTGCAACGGGGGCATGATTATCAGCGTTAATGCGTTATCAGGCAACCGATGTTCGCTGCTCCACTCGGCGTCTTCTCCTTTTCATCCCTCCTCCCCTCTCTCGAGCGTCGGTGTAACACCGAACAACGAGCAACAAACGAATTTTCGTTTCGCAGAGATTGATCGTTCGTTCGAATTTTTTGGCATCTTTTGTTGGACAAATTTGAGTCGATTGTGTGAAAGCATAGAGATTGGATTTTCCATTTGGGAGTTTTGATTTCGGGGGGTGGGGGAGGGGGTGAAAAATAGAATTGAATTCTCGTGTCGCGAAAATCGAGTCACAGTCGTGCGAAAGGTTCTGGTTTAGGTTTGAAGGAAGACTCAAATTCCTTAATTGGAGACTGTGTTGTTGTATATATTGTACAGTTTATTATAATATTATTCATTATTATCAAGCAAAATATTTAATTATATTACTGTATATTATTTAATTACATTATTACACATACTGTGTTAGTTTAATTTGTTGTGCATTACAAATTAAATTAATTATTAACTGATGTTTATCTTGGAAGATTGAAAAGAAGATTGCAAGGGGTTGAAACTCGTGTATCCAATTAAATCACTTTATCCGAAACGTATTAAAGCTTTTCTGACAATTAATTTCGAAACAATGGAAATAAAATATTTATTTATTGAATATTAAAAAGTGAAAATATAAAATATAAAAAATATTTATAATACTATTGAATATTAAATTTAATAAAAATAGATGAAAAATTGTAGAAATTCGTCATCTGTCTCTATAGTTCATTCATCACTGAAAAAAATCACCCCTAACCGAAGCTCATAATAGTTGCATTAACGGACCAATAATAATAATTATTAATAATTTTATGCACTCGTGGGGAATTTAAAGATACCAAAGTGCAAAGAACACGTTCGATATATAAATATTGTATATAAAATAACCAAATGAGAGTATTTATTACATATAACAAACAGAGGTTTACATAATTTACATAAAATTTATTATTTATTAACTACTAATTTAATCATTATATCATTTCAGAAATAATTTAAAAATTTTTTTTCTAATAATTATATATATATATAAAATTAAAAATAATTTAATATTTAAATATTAAACAATAAATTATAAAATTTTTTCTACTATTAATTAATATTAAAATCATAATTTTAAAAAAACTATTATATATCATATATTAAATTTAAAGTTTATCCCATAAATTTTTTATATAATATTAATATTTTATTAATTATTATTTATATATAAATTAAATTTATTTAAAAAAGAACTAGATATCGATAAATACGAAAAACTAAGTAACAAATTTCCATTTCGTGAAGACTTCAAAAGAACAAAAATACAAATTCAAACGAAAGATCTGTATTAAATTAAATTGAGCAACGATTAAGAATTCTATTGATACACTAAAAATCCTTCAACAGTTGCACAGAGACCCAACTTTGACAAAATTTGTAAGACCAAAATTTCTACCAAACTATACTTTTCTGTATGAAACGGGTACAAAGATATACGTACGTTACGCGTTTTTGAATATTCGTCCACCAGAGTGGACATTAGTCGAAACAAAAAAAGAGAGAGAGAGAGAGAGGAATTTAACGAGGCATTAACAGACAGCTGCGTCGAGATAATCGACGTCTTGACTCGATAAGGCGGTGAAGACACTTATCTAGCAATCTCTGGGCAATTTCGTTGATGGCCGGCAATTGTCTGTCATGGCTGGACGACGTCGAACCGTAGATTCATGGTTGTTACGCCTCTACATCTTCCCATGATCGTTCCAGACGTTCTTGTTTGTCGGCAGTTCGCCGGCCTTGAGAGCACTCTCCCTCGCTGAGAATGAGAATATTACTCCACTTGGACCCAGCCTCCCTTTCTCCCTTTCTCCCTTTCTCCCTTTCTCACTCTCTCTCTTTCTCTCTGTAGATTCGCTTGTCAGTCACTTGCAAATTGCTAGAGAAGTGATCCGTGAATTTTGGAAGCAGAACAAAAATTGGAATACCTACGTAGTTTTCGAAAATACGGAAGAACTTCGTTAACAAAAGTTGCAATACTGTGGTCATAGTCTTTTTTTATAGGTTTTTCTGAGATTTTTAAATATACCTCGACTTCTTTAAATTGAATCACACGTCATATAGCAGTCGTTAGCGTACGTAATTTAACATAAGCTTAGTTTCACTATAAAGTTCTTTATACATATAATATATCACACATTTTAGGATACATGTAGTACATTATCTTAATACACATCACACACATTTTATTATATTACGATACGTAACGAATTGTAAAATAATTACCGATAAATTCAATTTAAGTTGAAGGCACGATTGAATTAAACACGGCTGCCAGTTAGCATCTTGCTTGTGAAAACAAAAGTTTAATCGAATCACAACGAAAGACGGAATCACGGCAGAAACTGCGCAACTTGTCTCAAATTGTCTCATTTCTCGTAACGTATGTATGTACATTGTACGTCGCTTGGAAATTCCTGTACGAACGTATCGATTCAACGATAGTACTACATACTTTCTTCTCCAACTTTTCCAGCAAACTTGCACGTACATTTTCCTTTTTTCCCCCTCTCTCTCTCTCTCTCTCTTTCTCTCTCTTCGCCAAGACTTACACGCCTGGTCAGAAATTTACCAGATACTGCTTCCACGAACGATTTATTTCCTCCTTGGAAAATTTAGCGGCCATCCTTTCACAGCTCCGTGGAACTCTTCCTCCATCGAATCGGTGGTGGGAGAATAAAGGAAGCATCTGTTCGAGTAATTAGGCTATTGATCGAAGGAGCGAATCTTTCTTCCGCGATAAACGTCGTACACAGGGTGTGAAAGTGAAAAAGTAGGAAAGCATAAGAAAGTGGGAAAGTATTTGGAATAAAAGACAAAAGTATAAAAAGGATTGTCTAGTAGTTCAGACATTGGTTGATCTTGTATATTGATTGAAATGTTATTTTAAATGTCTAGTTGATTCTTACGAATATATTTTAATTACCTTTATCATCTTTGCCAACTATATTGCATCATTCAATTATATTTATTGAACTTGAAATAAATCCTTCGTTGGTTAATTCGAGGTAATTATATTCATATTTGATTGAAGTGTTATTTGATATTTCGATTTTCAATTACACAGCCATAATCTGTTATTTCGACTAATAAATTTCAAACAAATATTTTTACGCACCACTGTCAAATAATATCTGATTTTAATGAAACTGTTTTAACTTATTATTTTCAATATATTACTTTTCAAACTTGTTATGTTAGTATTTACTGTGATAATATATAATACAATTATATAATATAATATAATAATATATAATACATAATAATATAATAATATATAATATATATTATATATTATATAATATAATCACTACTATTTGATGAAAATTATAAACAATTAATTTTCAAACTACTGGAACACTATTTTTTTTATTTGAAATGTACTCGAGATCGTATGATAGAGTATTTCTTACTCAAACCTATCATAATGATTCGAATATTTCTGCGACTCACAATTTATGTTGAATTTTAGATTTTTGTATTGGAAGAAACTAGAAAAAAAAAAAGATTTAATTGAAAACACTTGAAATATAAAAGGGGATTGAAAGAATATTCAACATGGAAGAGTTTCAAACTGAATACACAAATCCAGAGTAATTTCTGATCCTACACCGGCTATCTTATTTCATCGCTCTCCCCCGACGTAAAGAACTCCGATTCGTTCTTAACAATCGCAACAATTATCAAGAGAATTACGTGTTCTTTGACTCGTTCGTTCCTCGCAATCTTGCCTTTAATTCCTCCTGTTCCAAGCCTTGTGCAAAAGGGCGAAAAAGAAAAGCAACCAGATGTCAAGAAGTCGAGCAATCAGACATCCAACGATCCATTCGCAGGGGACGGAATAATCTGTCGGAGAGGCAACTTCCTCGCTCTCGTTTCCTTCATTCGGACACAATCATTGGATAAGTGTTTTCAGAAAGAATTCATCGACTCGATTTTCCGCGGAAGAAAGTTCTCCGCGAGGACGTGGTTTTTCCATCTGAGCGAAGTTTCGAAGAGTCGGTTCAAATGGGCGAGAAATTAATGGAGAAAAATTTCGTGCAGCGTGCACGCGTCAGTCGATACGAGAGGAATTGCCGGATCACGGGCTCCGTAGAGCCAAGTAATAAAAAGATTTCCAGTAAATTTCCACCGTGAAAGATAAATCGTCGAACGATACACGAACGAGTATCGCATAGGGTGTTCGAGAAGCTTGTACTGCTGGCGTTAATGAGATTAAGTAGATGAAAGAGGTTCGCTTACAGAAAGAACCAAATTTATGGGCACGTTTACTATTTCAAGTAAAAACAATAATTAAAATTCACTTTTTTATTGAAGCGAGATGATGCTATTTGAAAATCCACGTTTTAGTATTTTATTGTAAATATTATATTGAATATTCGCTAAAGTGAATTCTAATGTGTAGTATATAATATACAATGCATGTAATGTGTTGTACAACTTTGATCACTTTGTACAAAGTTCAGAATCGTACTTTGAGCATCATCAGTCTTGAATACATTTAATAAAAGGTATATACTGGATGCAATAATTAATTGAAGTAAAATATCATTTGGACATTCATCTTTTTTATATTAAATATTGAATGTAGTGATTAATGTAATCAAATTCGATCATCCAGTGCAGAAATAAGAGTTGAATTTTGACATGTTAAATCTTTTAATCAGCCCTATACTTCAAATTAAATGTATTGGAAATAATAATTGAAGTGATTGAACATCCAATAATACTGTTACTGAAGTTAGATATTGAACAATACTGGAGAAGGTAGTTTTATAATTGAAATACATTGTAAGTGTACTTGTGAAATTAGTTAAATTACATTTTAAACGACATTTCAATTAAAATGAAAATACTAACTATCTCAAATTAATCAGATATTTATATCAAATAATAATAATGATCAAGTTCATTTTCATAAACATATCATATATGTACTGTATATAATTATTATACATATTACACGTATAAAGTCAGCTAACAATAAATAATACGTATAACCTATAATAAAAAGATAACAATACTGTAATTAATACTTCAATCGATATGAAGACAAAGATTCGATTATCAATTAATCAATTAATCAACGAAAGTTAATCGATTAACGTTGAAAACAATCTCTGTAAATAGTTAATACTTTGCACAAGGGACGCTGGAATTTCAAACGTTGAATCTCCCGCCTAATTGACCGGAACGCTGCGCGTACCCCGCGTCGAAAAGTCACGTGGCCGTGACGTCAGTTTCTTCGTAACCGTTACCGAACGGCGTCGCGCTCTTGCAATTCTCTCGAACAAAGTGCGAAAATCGGTCGTAATTTCACCGTAATTCGACAGCGAGGAATTATTTTCGTTCGGTAGACGCCTCGAACGTGGTTTTCAATTCCTCGGCCGAGAATTCGATCGTGGCGAGCCTCGTCTCATAAACGTCGGACTTATTGGAAAACACGGGGGACGGTTGGCGGCGTTTTCCGGTTTACGAGCGAACTACGGTCGGGAGGAAATCGCCCCGGTTCCCAAGACGAGTGTGAGGAGGTGGGGGGGATCGTGGCCCGCGTCTCGCGAAATTCCTCGGCAGACCGTGAATTTTCGTCGACTTTATGGCACCCATTGAATCATAAAACGAATTCCGTTTAACCATTTAAGAATAGTTGTATGCCCGGCCGGTGCACGATTTATCTACCCCCTCCCCTCCCCTTCTCCTCCATCCCCTTGCATTCCGTTCTCCACGGCGAAATAATAACCGTCCTTGGATCTCTTCGTTGGTGTTACTTGTCGGTTGAGTGAAATAAATCCACTCGAAGATTCGGTAATTGTTGGACTATATATTGTCCAGTGAAAGAACGTGAGCCCGAGAGATTTTGAGGATGATCTATGTGTGTACGTATGTTACTGCAATCATTTTACAATTTTATGTAGAGCTTGTATAATTATGTAATTTTTATGAAAGTTTTTATATTGTATATAGTGTAGTACCGCAATTGTGTAATGTATGATAATAAAATTATTAAATTGTGTAATTGTATTATTGTATTATATTGTATAATGAAACATGGATGGAAATTATGTAATAGCATCATGTTAGAATTAGTATGCAATTATATGGTTTTGTATACAGCGACTATTATACAGTTGCTCATGAAAGTTATTAGAAAAATTAACAGTATTTATTTATTTATTCAACAGTAATTATATAATTGTTTATGGAAGTTATTACATACTACTTTACTAAGTGTCACAGTTATTGTTCAGTTATACAGTTCCATGTATAATTATTATATAATTTTATAACTTTTCGTAAAAGTAGAAAGTGGAATATTATGGAATATCATAGAATATTGTGATTATACAGTTCCATGTATAGTTATTATATAATTCTACAATTGTTTGTGAAAGTAGAAAGTGAAATATTATGGAATATCATATAATATTGTACAATTATGCAATTACACAGTTATCCTTGAAAGTTATTATATTGCAGTTGTCATACAGTTGTACTGTTGTATACAGTTATTACACAATCATATAATTATTCAATATATTACATTTATAAACAGTAGTATGTTATGGTTATTATACAATTATACACATTATGTACATACAGTATTATTTTGCAATTACTATACAATTATACAATTTCATGTACAATTATTATATGTAATTATATAATTGTTTATGGAAGTCATTACATACAAAGTGTCACAGTTATTATTTAATTATGCAGTTTTATGTATACTCATTTAATTATAGTTCATGAGAGTTATTATAGAATGTGGTTATTATACAATTGTAGAGTTGTTATTAAAGGTTATACAGTTGTTACATAGACTTGTTACATAACTGTATAAGTTATATACAGTTTTATTATAGATAATCGTATAGATTATATACAATTGTTATTGAAGATTATACAGTTGTTATATAGGGTGCTAAATTACAGGTATTTTACAATTACATAATTGCTCATGGAAGTTTATTATATGCAGCATAGCATAACAGTTATTACATAATTATACAATTGTTCTTGAAAGTTTTTACATTGCAGTTATTATACAGTTATACAGTTGTATGTACAATTATTATACAATTACATAATTGTTTATGGAAGTTATTATATACAATATTACAGTTACTATACAATTATTAGCTGTTTATGAAAAGTTGTCATACATATCAACTGTTATATTACATTTATTATACAAAGCAAAGCTCCTTTCCTTCCTTAAATTGAATTCTGCAAACTAGGCTAGCTAAATTTCAAATCATTGATAGGTGGCAGTCTTCTGTGTATATAATTTACTCCAATTGAAATTGTTGAATATGAAACAAACAGTGTACTATCCTTAGTATCACGTTCCCAAGAGTAAGGAAATAAATCATGAAAGTGCAAAGGGCATTTACTTGTAATTCCAAGCACTGGCCAGCAAGTTCTCGCGATAACGTTGAAACGGACAGTGAGCGTAACTATCTAGCAGTCGTGACAGGTGGTAAATGGTACTCGCTCTACGTGACTGTAAACACTGTGTCACTTTACATATCACCATCGTACATTCGGTTCACGCCCCCTTAAGATCTTTTGTTTGGCCAAAAAAGAAAAAAGAAAAATATACTGGCAATTTATGAGCAACTTGGTTTCTCTACGTTTCCCCGTAGAGAAATCTCACCTGGGATTTCACAAATTCCAAAGTTTTTATTTTGTTGAGAGTTGTGAGAATAAAGTACATTAATTAGAATAAATGTAGCAAATTGTAAATAAATGTGTAAATTGGGAATATAATTTAATACATATTAATATTTTAATATGTATAATGAATATATGTTAAAATGTACTTACTTAATTTAATAATTTGATATGTAGACATGTGATAAATATATAATGAATGTACTATGTTAAATATTATTATAAACATACTAGTATATTTATAATAGTATAATATACCATTAGTACTATAGCATAATATAATATAATATAGTATAATATTGTAATATAATAGTACAAGTACTTATAATATATTAATATAGTAGTAATAGAGTATAATATACTATGTTAAATATTATTATAAATATACTAGTATATCATTTATAATATACTATTAATATTATAGTATAATATTATAATATAGTATACTATAGTATAATATGTTAAATATTATTATAAATACACTAGTATATTCATAATGTAATAAATATTGTAAACATGCTACATTTACCAGATTAAATTACAAGATAATTATTATTTGTCATCACTAACATCAATTACAAAAATCTTATTACTTATTGTTTATTATTTAATTAAATTGGATTGACTGATACATAAATTCATGGGAAATGGATTGGAAAACAAGGCGATAAGAATATCGTTGAAACGGGATTATATCAACGTTGCACACATTTCGCTACTCGTTTCGAGAAACGTCAGATTAATATTCACGCTCTCGACGCGATAAAACGTTGCTGACGTTCCGTCAGCCGATGAATGCCCTTCTTAATAAGATTTCCAGGATCGCGTTTACATTCGTGAATTCTTGCCCTTAATAACCGATACTCCGTCAATGGACAGAGCGATCAATCTTTCCGTAGCTTACGAATTTTTCAAATTGCAGAATCTATTGAAACACAATTGACGTGTTTAATATATTTTTTATATTATATTTATATTTAAATATAAAGTATATTTAATATATTTAATATAATAAATTTTAACGAAGTTGAAAACTTTAAAACTTTCGATAAAGCATCATATTTTAATATATTTGATATAAATACGAAACGATATGTTAATTTAATAAATTTAAACGTGGAAAAAATTCATTCCTTCCTAGCACTCATTGGTAAATTATGACTCGTCCATCGAAATGACGTAGTATTTAATGAGATAAGATAGAGTAAATAGAATAATAATCGACAGAGCAGTGACATACAATCATAAACAGTATCTTTCTCTCTGATATTTGAATTTATTGTTACTCTTGGAATTTGACTGTTCCAGTCGAATGGAACGAATATTAATGGAGGGAAACTTGAAACGAATTCTCTCGAAGTTCGCTTCCTTCATTGTCAGAGTGTCAAAGAAGGAATTTCAATGCTGCAAATCGATCGAAAAGAATGAATTGCGAATGAGGTGGTCGCGTCGATGCTGCCGGTTGGCCTTTAACCGGTGGAAATTTTTTCCATTTGATCGCTGATTGATGGTTATTAAATTAAGTTGGAAGGGCGGCACGTAATCATTTTATTATAATTGTTTCACTTCGTTATTTCATCATTATTTATCTTACCCCCTTGTTTCATTCCATTTATTTATTTCCATCTTATTACTTCGATCGATCATTCTGTTTGTTTCGTTCACTTTGCACAACCATTTCAGAAATAATCGTTCGTTATGATCACTTCAGTTTTCATTAATTAATTATCTAACGATTGCACGATCATCAAAATCTATCATGACCTATTACATATATGCAATAATTTTTCTCAATAATCTCAATAATCGTTAGCACATCGGTAATGTCGCCGGCGTAGTTATCGAACAGCCTGTAACAACAGAAGGTCGTACGAAACCTATGGTTAGCAAGTATAGCATTCGTCGCGACATGCTTCTCACGCTCGAGGAATCCACGGATTTTCGCGTTGTTGAAATGTACACGAAGGAGGAGGGAGGACCTGGCGAGCGTGGAAACGCGATTTCACGGAGGAACGAAGATTAAACGCGGATCCACGGTTAATTAGGGGCGGCAGAGCGCGATACAAGTCTCATCGAAAACATTTCCAGCGTACCGATAATGCGCTTAACGGTCCCGCTCTAATGAGCTTATCGCCCCGACTAAAAGCTTGCCCTTTTCTTTCCCACGGGGGAGGGAAGGAGCTTCTTCTCCCTCCCTCCCTCCTTTAACGCGCGCGATTAAAGGATATTTTCGCGGAGGATCATTAAACGCCTGGAGACAACTTGCCGCGCTGGCTCTTTTATTCGATGTTAAACCCGTCGGAGAGCAAAGGAATAATTTAGCGTACTATTGTGCATAATATAGACTCGGGGACTTCTGCGTCGTGTTTCTGGAAATTTGTGTCTTTCGGGAGGCGCGAGGATTCCTTGAGACTCTGATGGAGATTTTAATGAATTTCGAAGGATCCGGAGAATGATTGATCGCGTTTGATAGATGGTCGTGATTATGTTGTATCGTTTGTAACAGTCTTGTAACATCATACCGTGAGTATCGTTGTATCGTGTAGTATTATGTTAGCGTGTGTGCTTTTTTTTATTGTGCAGTTAATTGTATCTGGATCAGTGACTGTGCACGGTGTTTCTGTTTCTGTTCGGAAGAAATAGATCAATTTCCCGCAAGGAGGGGAGGATGATCTAGAATTTCAAACGAGATTGATTATCTAACGTTTGATTGACCAATTATCAGAGACTACACAGATTTACAATTTAAAATTGAATATTATGATTATGTCATAGTATTTGTATTCTATTACAAATATTATGTAATTAGTTACATCAATAATGTTAGAAAAATATAGCAAAAAGATTGCGTTTCCTAAAAACCCCGAAATTTAATAAATTATTAATACGTTATTTAACACGAACTAGTTATCAGGAATTCGCGTAGAACGAAAATAATTAATTATATTTATGAATGTATATTATAATTATATGATATTATAATATATATTATTAATGTATAATATTATAATTATATGATATTATAATTGCAACAATTATATTATAATTAACATTATAATTGTGATATAACGTAATTAATTACATTAAAATTGAAATGTGTAATATTCCAATTTCTCAGAAGAAACTTGCCAAAACGATTAATATTTCACGTAAAGAACATTTTCACCTGAAAATGTTTAAACGAGTATTAATCAATTGTCCACAGTTTTGAAAAAGAAACGACTAACCATAGAACGAATCAAAATTATCCATTTTTCTTCAAAATCGAGCAACGAATCTTTCCTAGAAGTTCAGAGAAATTACCAAAATTTCAAACGACAGTACACAGAGATATATACAAAGTCAAGAAGACAGAGATAACCGTTGGGAGAAACGAGAGACGAGAATTCCATTTTTCTCGCCGAATATTAAGAATCGAGAAGGCTCGAGCCAACTTTCAAATGACCCTCGTCTCTCTCTCTCTCTCTCTCTCTCTCTTTCCTTTTCCCGTCTCTTCTCTGAGAAAGCTTTATTTAGCTTCCTTAAGAGGAGAGACGGCCATTTTTGGTGCCATCAGAAAGAGGTAATTAATTGGAACGGAGGGAAACTCTCCGCGGTGGTTCTCCCCAGCACGGCAGAACAAACGCTTCGAAGTGACCTGCAAACCTCTCGGAAAACCTGGCTAATATTTGCCGACTTCAGTCGTAAAACAACAGACGAAGACTGCCTATTAAAAACGATGACGATCCTTCAATTATCCGGGGTTCGTCGGTGTGTGTGTGTTTTTTTTTCTTTTTCTTTTTCTTTTTTCAATTGGCCTCTCGAGGCATCTGGTCGTCTTCGATATTTTTTTTTTCTTTTCTCTCCTTCTCTCGCAACGAAAAGTCAACAGACACTCTCGAGATTGTACTTTTGAAACTATATTAACTGCGTAGGGATGTTTGAAAAATTATTCGAAGCTGTGTTATTTATTACACTTTATTTGGGATAGATATTTTTCAAATCATCGTGCATCACACGTCACACGTGATAATTAATTAATTATTCTAAAAATTATTCTAAATTACACGTAGATATATTATTTAGATGTTTAAAATATTTATTATTGTTTAGAACAGTAGATATTTTCGAAAATATTGTGAATCATATATATGTACATGTAGCGATTAATTCACGAGTTACGAGTTATTATAATTTATAATACTTGATTCAGAATTCGTTGAACAGAAAACTGAAACATTTCCTGTATTTTTGCTTATTTATAATATTCTTGAAACTCTGCACTCTCGTTCATGTTTTCGCGAGCGCAATTACGAAATTACGTGGAAATTTCAAATCAATCGACTGTGTAATATCTTTCTGAATACAATTGGATTCTGAAAATAAACAGAATCTGGATAAAGAGTCGTTTCACTCGTTCAAATGTTTCTCGAATTTTCTCGAAATTTGCAAATTCCCAGTCTTTGTGACAATATCTGTAATTTCTGAATTGTTCAAATGTCTCTTTGCAAAATTTATAAATATTTTCGTGAATATATTTGGAAAAATACGTGATCTACGTGAATGTATTTTTGCAGAAAATTCGCAATTCACGAGATTGTAAATTAGTAGACTCCGTAATACTTTTTCGCGGAAATTATTATTAAAATATTTCTGCGAATATAATTAGAAACATGGAACTCGGCTCGTGAATATTGTAATGAATACACGAGTTTGGATATTTTTGTATGTTTATGCATGTTGTATGAATCCCATGCATTTCTGCATCTTCAAATTACACACAGACACGCGAAAATTTGTATTATAGATGAGCATTTGAACGCGTAATGTTCCAGATTACGATTGGTCAAGTTTGTTGAATTCTGTATAACTTATATAATATAATGATACGTGTATACATATTTAATTGTATATTATATACAATTATAATAATATTTTATTATTATTATTACAACTGTACATGATTATTAATAATATGTCATGTATAATTATAATAATAAATTGTTACAGTATGGTTATAATTATATGTTCAACTTTAGTATTATAATTTCTAGTATTATTATCGCTTCTATCATAATTTTTTAATCTTCCTCTATCTCTCACGTTTTTAATGTTACATAGAGTTTAGAATGTTATATTATAGTATAATATACATGATTTTATATTATTATATTTCATATCATCACGTTAATATTTCTAACTTAACATTAAAAAAGTATTTCAAAACTACTAGTTTTACCAAGATTTTTGATTGATCCAAATGATATTTGAATGAAGTTTAAATAATATTCTCTGCCAAGATCTAAATCTAACTTAGGTAATTCATATAAAGCTAAAAGAAAATTGACTAGTTCTATCGAAATTCAAACAATTTAAACAATTCTTTTCTCTTGCTCAAAATTTCAATAACTTAGAAAATTCAGATAGTACTTAATATTGAAGAAGTCCAAATATATTGATAGATCTAAAAGACCTACTAATAGAATAGACTAATATTAACAGACTAATAGGCTAATAGACCTACTAATGAAATTTAAATGATTATAAATAATTATAATTAACAGTAAGGAAAATTGAATCGTAGAACAAATGATGTTGATGATTCCAAATAATTATATAAAATTATATAAATGGTGAACTAAAGTAATTATATAAAATTATGTATAATGATTATAAAAAAATTATATAAAATATAATATAAAATATAAAATTTATATAAAAATTATAAAAAATTATATAAATAGCGAATTAAAAGTTTCCGGTAATTTAAGTCGATTTTTAAACAATTCAAAGCGTAACAAGCACGAATTCGATTCACGATTATCTAAAACCACCAAGTCTATAAATTACGCGAGTATGCACGTGTGTTGTTTGCCTTTAGTTTACCTTCAGTTTGCAACGTGTGTGTGTGTCGCGGGCCGGAAGTAGCCTCGCTGCATTATGACGCGGCGCTACACGCGCTTCCGCGTGATCCCGCGAAAGATTCAACTTTGTGAAAGAACGGCCGTCTCGTAAAGTTGCCTAATCAGAGATTTCAGGCTTTCGCCGCACGGTATCTCACGGTTATCAAAGTTGTGTAGCCTCCCGCTGGTGTGAGGCGATAATATTCTTCCGCGAGAACAGTGCCAGCGGTTCCATCGTCGTCGCGAATTTTGCCCGCGTGTCGTCGTGAAAATTTAGGAAATTCGCGAGCGAGGGAAAAATTTGTAACAGACATTTCGAGAACAGCGTTGCTGCAGTATGCGAGAAATCCCTCTGGTTTCTGGTAGCGAAATATAATTCACGTGGTGTTGTCTAAAGTTATTGCAACAGTGTTCGTGATATAGGGAAATTTAATGTTTCTTGATGATAGTTTCGAGTTATGTATTAGTATAGAATATTATATTACGGTATGTAATATATTAATACATACTAGTATATTACATATATATATATATATATATATATATTAAATTAATTAAATATTAGTATATGATAATACTATATACTAGTATACTATGTATATTACAGTGGTATATTAAGTATACATAATATTAGTATATTATAGCATATAATAGTATCGAAAATTGTATAATATACTGTATTATATTACATTATAATATATTGGTATGTGATAATACTATATAATAGTATATATATTGCAGTGGTATATTATGTGTATATAATATTAGTATATTATAGCATATAATAGTATCGAAAATTGTATAATATACTGTATTATATTACATTATAATATATTAGTATGTGATAATACTATATACTAGTATATATATTGCAGTGGTACATTATGTATATATAATATTTGTATATTATAGCATATAATAGTATCGAAAATTGTATAATATACTGTATTATATTACATTATAATATATTAGTATGTGATAATACTATATACTAGTATATTATATATATTACAGTGGTATATTATGTATACATAAGATTATTATACGATAATAGTGTATACTAACATATATATATTACATTATAGTATATAATACTATTGAAAATTGTATAATATACAGTATTATATTACACTATAATATATTAGTATATGATGATAATATATTATAATGTATTATAGTATTGAAGATTGTATTATCATGAATACTATAATAATATAAAATTAATATAATACATTATATTATATTACATTATAGTATATTATAGTATATAATATAATAATGTTGAAAATTATGTATACCGTAATAATTTAATATAATGTAAGAGCAGTACATGGTAATATTACATTATAATTACAATATATTAGTAGAGAAACTTAAACTATTACTGTAATAATATTATATAACGTAATGTATTAATATAACACTATAATATATTAATATACTGATATATTATGTATACTAACACACTAATGGTAATTCAATAACTCAATAATTCATAGTAATATTATTACTGATGTAATATGAGTACGTAATAACAATATATATTAGTAATCAATTGAGATACAATTATTGCAAAGTAATCTTGGATATAAGAGAAAATTTGAATAAGGTTCAGGTTAGGGCATATTTTATAAGTACAATTGGGGGATATCACTCGAAATTGAATGTCATTGAAAATTTAATGGATTTCAAAAGATTTTATATTATTAGAATCCAAAAAGTCTATATTATACAAAAAGCAATAGATTAGACAATAAGAATTAAATATTACTTCTTAACTTCTCAACTTTCCTCGCAACAGATTGAAACGAGTGTCCATTTTATTCTGACGTTCTGCGATCTCATTCTCTTCATTTTATTTTGATGTATATTATTATTGTAATAATACAATTCCGTTCGTTTGACTCCGACGTTTTACTGTCGAATCCAAAATAAATAAGAGAACGATTTAATTTGTTTTCTATTTCTGCGGAACAGAAAATTGAATAGACACGTGTCACATTGAAGGATAAAATCGCCAGGAAAAATGAAAAATGTGAAATCGACGGTTTCGGAATATTTCTTTTTTTTTTTTTTTTTGTTTTATGTCGTGCATGAACGTAAGAACAGGAAATATCACTTACAGACATTTTTGTCTGGACGAAATAGCGCCAGCAATTCGGCCATGATATTATGTATTCCATGCATTTCGTTTGTCCTGAGATTCTCGGTGAGAACACGTCGGGAAATTTTTAGTCCAACCAAGAAAGAGAGAGAAAGAGAGAGAAGGAAGAGATTCTCAGTGAAATTTTCCAGTGTACCATTCAACTTGGAATGTTTAAAAAAAGTCCCATTCAATTTCTGAAAAAAAAAAGGATGAAGCAAAAGTGGATATAGTAGAAGAAAGCTCGATTGCAGCGAATTTCGAACAATTTCGAAATCGTGCAATTACATTTTTTCTTGTATCATCGGTGGAAACTGTACGATGTAATATCGCTTGGAAATGCGGATTTTTCTTTCTCGGATTAGCAGAAAAATTTTGTTCATTAATATATTAAATTATTATATAAAATTATTATACTATAAAATTTATTTCATTTTGAACGTTATTTCGAAATAAATTTGAAGTTTATTTTATTTTGAAAATTGAAATAATAATGCCATGTCATCGTTAACTTTGCAGAAATAATACAGTAATATTTTATAACTTATGGTAACGTATGATTATTATATTAATAAATGATATATTATAACGTAATGTGTCATATATAAATAATTATAATTATATTGTGTATAATTAATAATATAGTAATATTGGATGTAATAATCTGAAAGTTAATTCTTTTCAAGTTCTTTACTAAAGTTAATTATACGTTTCTTTTTAGAAACAAGAACATTAATTGTTAAAAAGTAATTTGAAGATATAATTAACAGGAACTTTATTGGCATGAAATTTATTTATTTATTTAAAGAAGTTTCTTGTGTTACTTAGATATTATAAATATAAACATATACATGGAAACACTTGTTAAAAATGTGTTTTCTGAATTGTGCAATATTTCTGGAATTGAAATTTATGAAAATTTTAATTAACTTCAAGTTTGTAGAAACTGACCAATTAATTGGAAATAATGCTGCAACATTTTCAAAAATTCCTCCGGCCAGAAAAAAAAAGCTGCGAAAGGAGTTTGAAACTTAATCTCTCTTACTTCTTGAAAACAGGTCTGTTTGAACCGAGTATTATATTTACAGAATTTCATCTATCTCGACAAATTTCTCGCGTCAGTTTAAAAATTAATTTTTTCTGTTGTAACGGCACGTGCACACCTAAACACACTTTAAAAATGTATTTCCTCAACTCTCAGATTGCATTACCGGAGTCGTTTTTTCATCGACTTGTTTTTCCAATTTTCTCGCGAATGAAAAAGCGATTGAAAATGAGATTGAAAAATCTGAAATCAAAATATAGAGATTGAATTCTCGTCGACTTCGGAGCCGTAAACATTTCTAAAAGGAAAAAGGAATCACATCAGGCAAAAAAAAAAGAGACAATTTAAAGATTAATTTCTGGACTTCTCTCAAAATCGATTCTCGATTAAAAATCATCGATTAAAGCCGAGGGGTGCTGCGAATTGGATCGACCTTTCGAACATTCTTCTACGTTCAAAAAAAAAAAAAAAAAAAGAAAAAAAAGAGAAAAGAGAAAAGAAAAAAGCGAAGACACTTCGGTCTCCGAAAATTATTTCACCTCCGATCAAAGTTTTTTGAACGGTCAAATATTAAAACCGCGGGTTCCCCTTGCAAGCGAAATGAAATCGCTGAAATTCCTGATTCGGGAGCCGCGAGACGATGTAAATTTTAATTTCTGCCCGGTCTTTTTTCTACTCTCTCTCTCTCTTTCTTTTTTTTTTCTCCTCCCTCGCGACGACTCTCGACGAGAATTCTCGAGTTCCCGGCATTCTTCCACCGGAAACACGCGGCGAAATCGTTGAAAACTCTCTCCAGCGCGAATCATCGAGCGGAAATGGGCTTCCATTCCGAGGAAACGAGCGACTAGCGAGCTCCCCTTTGTCTGAAAGGGATCTCGTCAGCGGAGAAAATTGAAGAAAACATATTTTTCAAACGTGGTTCAGACGTGGCACCGATGAGATATGCCGGATATCTTTGAACAAGTCGGAATTTCTTCTCGCTCGAATCTGTCATTTCTTTCTTTCTCTCCTTTTTTCTCTGCCCCTTCCACTCTGGAAGAAAGTGAAGAAACTTCGAAGTGAAACTCGCACCGGCAAGTTTCGCTCGGATTAATCGAGTTTCTCGGCTCGCGAGAGTCGATTTCAGGGGCTCGAGCTCCAGATGAAATTCCTGGACGAAAGAGGAACGTTTGCGAACGTTATTGTAAAATACGCGCGATAACGAGAGGAATTTCGAAACGAGACGAGCGTGAAGAAAGTTTCGAGTGACGATGTTTATTCGCAAGTGGGTATTGTCGGCTCATAGGTGATTACGATAATTGGACCGATAGGGGACTTCTACGCGTTTCGCGAAGTTAAAATTGAGAAAACGTAGGATACAAGAAACATTCAATCATCGAGGTAGAATTATATTTGTTTTATGTTGCGGATAAAGTGAAACTAGTATTTTATGAAACGAGGAAGTTCATTTTGAACTTAGAAATATTATACAAATTGTACAATATGCATAAATCGAATTTAGAAGTACAAGTCGATATACTGACAAGTGTATTTCACAATGCACAATTGATCATAGACTGCATAATGTATATTAAAGAATTATGCAACGTGAATGAATTTGAGAATATAAATCAATACACGCGCAGTTTAAAAGTGATAAATATTGGCTGTTAAATATAAAATTCTGAATGCTAATATTTTTGAGTATATTCGAAGTATAGTGTATTACATATTGCAATATTTAATTTGTAAAGTCAGTTTTCTCGATTCTATTTGCAAAAGTATAAATTTCGCACGAGAATTCTTTGGCTAACGATAATTTACGTTTGAGTTGGCTAACTGGCGGTCTTCGGGCCCATGCAGTGGAGGGGATAGCGCTAGCGATTAGGGAAGTGGGGGCAAGAGCTCGCTAGCCGCCAGTTCACCTGCTTTGATTTATGTTGCATCACTAAACATACTTCTACTTTACACTTCCTATTCCAAAGTTGAGTGAAATTTGAAGTCCCAAATCATCACAGTCCGCGACGAAATCGTAGTTTCTAATTTCTACTAATGAAATGATCAATAAAATTTATAATGCGATTGTCATTAATCATATTGTTATTATTTATACTTGTTATGTATTTAACGTTTCGATACTATTATGGTTGCTGGGGCAAACTTGTACTATATAAAACTCGTACTGACGTCGAAAGTACGTTCGAAAGAAATTTGGTGAATTCAAGGCAGGAAATGGGTTACCAGGATGAATCCCTCTGGTGCATCTGGGACTCTGTTATACGAGTTAGCTGCAGAAGATAAGACTTAAGGAAGGATATAAAGATCACGGCTAAAGAAGGATATAACAACCGTCGTAGAACGTCTGTAAAAGAAGTTTAATGATCGTGTATAAAGAAAAGTGAGCTTCGACTTGGTTTAGGGGACCGATATCAGCAAACATAAACTGGGACTATTCTTATATTATAACGTTGCGCTATGTGCAGATTATATCTTTGTTTAATTATCAAATATTGTAAAAATTAGTATACTCGTAATATATTGTCTATAAGTATTACCATAAATAACGATGTTTATAATATTTGTAACCAGTGTACAAGTATACTAATATTTATAATATTCTATAATTGTACAAAGTAATTTGTTTATGGTGCAGTGTTACAATATTTATAATATTTATTGTAATACACTTGGCGTAGTTACAAAATTGTAAAAGATTAGTATACTTGTATATACAGCTGCTTCATATAATATAGTTATCACAAGTGTATGACAAAAATAAAATTTATGCTAATCAGAAGAAGATAATAATAAAATTGCACGCAGTGTTATATAATGCTAATATCGTATATTAAAATTTATAAAAATTATATATATATTTACTACTATATATGTGATATTACTATATATATTGTATATTATATATACTACTATATATGTATATATGATATACACTAGAGTGAATTAGTAGTTGTCAAAAGATAATTATACAACAAAAAATGAAATTCACATTAATCAGAAGTTTCAACACATAATCTCATAAAGATCAATCTCTCAACTGTAATAACAACGATAACAGACACTCATAAACATATTTAAGCTACGCGCTGTTGAATTATGGCTCTGCGCTATGATATTCGGAAACTGGCGAGAACGTGCTGCCACAATGATGAACCTGTGCGAGAGGTGCACAGTGTTTAATCTAATCTTCACCCTTTTGGTCGTGGTTCGTTAGCATCGAAAGTTGAAGTCCGACTAGTTAGGTGCTCACTTCTGAACGAATTCATCGTACATCGAGCACATCTGTTGCGAGAAGAGTGCAGAGTTCTTCGTTTTGGTTTATCAGGAAGGACTTTAGGAAGAGAGAGGTATAAGACATTGGGTCCAAATAGATACATGACGTTTCTCCAACGTCAAAAATTTCAGAGTTCTCTGATTCAGATGTAGGATATGCAATTGGATCCTAGATATCGAATGTATATTAGAATTTTGTTACACAGGGTGGTTGATCAGTTTTTCTCTTTTCTTGCAGCTTGGGTATTCTTTTTGTATCGCGACGACGTAAAAAAGTCTTCTTTTTTTTTTTGTAATTTGTCGACGGATCAATATCCTCTGTAAGGGTTTTCTCTTTTTCGAAGGTTGATCTTTTTTGGAGTTTCCCACGTCATCGATGCTTTTTTGCATGTAGACAAATAGTGTTCTTCTTTTTCTCTGTTGCATCAAGAAGTAATTCGAAAGTTGAGAAATAATTCGGACACGTGCAATAATAAATCTGGCATAATTACAGATATGTACAACGATGCTAATTTGGGAATGATTCAAAGATAACAATACGTATAGTAATATTAATTCAATAATAACGTGTACAATTCAAAGATAACAAAATATAATTGTATAACGATAATACTTATAATAATATGCACAATGTCAGAAATAATTCAGATATGCACTATAATATAATAATCCTGAAATTATAAGTGATTAAACTTTGAAAACACTTGGCTTTCAACTATACATACGATGGATACAGAAGGATATATTATACACATAGAATAACAGTTATTATACAATAATAAAAGCATCGATGATGTTAACAACTATATCAATACACCAAGAGATTCTACTGTTACAATTAATACGTATACGAGAAACGTTAATATCTTACATCGTTCCCTTTCTCAATGACAACAGTTATATTAATTACGTGAAGATGAATGATCAATTAGGCTAATTTATATAAACAACAGGTCAGCGTCAAATAGACGAGGATTATGAGAATTATTGATCGTTTCGAACTGCGCGAATATTGGAGAAAAATCCGCCGGGGATCTGACAATTAACGGGTGGGTCAAAAAGAAAGAACGAGAGAACGTAGCAGGCCGCGTCGTTTATAAAATCAGCAGTCTATATGTGAGCGGCAGGACACCTCATCTCCATAGAGATCGAATTTTTATTCAAGAGCTGCCCGGCTTACGTGACTGGAATCACTTTCCATGCTAGGCTGCATCGATGACATCCATAAAGATCCGAGTCATGCCTCTTTTTCTTCGTACATTTCCACCCCCACACCTGCCCCACCTTTCGCCAACGACAGTCTCGCATTGTTAAAATCCGATTTTATGAAGAGAGATGCATCTGCCCGACATGTGAGCATCCTCGTAACGTGTTTTACGTCAGAGCCTGGCGGAAATGTGCAGAATGTTTTCTCTTTTCTTTTTTTTTTTTTTTTATGAAAATTTGATGGATTCCCAACGTTGCATACCTTTATCTCTCCTACCGATATCACGTGCATATTATGAAGCTGTTGTGCAAATTTTTTCCTGTTTGTTTTACATTTCTTTGTTTCTCCATATTTGTCGGGAGCATCGGTGTATTATTTTCGTGTAATCGGTGTTTATTGATGAATTTTTTTGGGAATACATAAACGATAGGTTAGGTCGAGTTAGTTTGTTTAAAATTGAAATACAAATTAATCTGAGTGTCTCCGTATACGAACTTTGTATACGTTTATTCGTACAATATGAGTCGAACGCTCGATAATGGGTTGTTTCTAACGTCTTTGGTTAGGTTAGGTTAGCCTACCAGTCACAATTGTAGTTACGTGCATTTGAACAAATACGTAACTTAATCATATTCAGTTGAATACAAGCATAACCTAATCGCATATGAATAAATAAAGACCTAACCTAACTATAGTTGGACGATTTTCAGAGAAGCTAGTCGCACATAAATAAATACAAACCTAACTTAATGTAATTAAATGATCAGCTACATATATAAGTATTCAATAACTTTTAGAGTAACTTTCCACACGTATTCAAATACAAAACCCAGCCTAGTCATAATTAAATACAATA
Source organism: Tetragonisca angustula (assembly GCA_036937485.2). Classification (NCBI taxonomy): domain Eukaryota; kingdom Metazoa; phylum Arthropoda; class Insecta; order Hymenoptera; family Apidae; genus Tetragonisca; species Tetragonisca angustula. Next base: position 793,237 of record JAWNGG020000106.1, on the reverse strand, counting down.
CGAACCTAATTACACATAACTAAGTGGAAACCTAACCTAATCTTATATGATTAAATGACTAATTACATATATAAGTATTCAAAAACTTTTAGAGTAACTTTCCACAGACAAATACAAAACTTAATCTAATCATAATTAAATACAATCCGAACCTAATTATACATAACTAAGCAGAAACCTAACCTAATCTTATATGATTAAATGACTAATTACATATATAAGTATTCAAAAACTTTTAGAGTAACTTTCCACAGACAAATACAAAACTTAACCTAATCATAATTAAATACAATCCGACACTAATTATACATAATTAAGCAGAAACCTAACCTAATCTTATATGATTAAATGACTAATTACATATATAAGTATTCAAAAACTTTTAGAGTAACTTCCCACAGACAAATACAAAACTTAACCTAATCATAATTAAATACAATCCGACACTAATTATACATAATCAAGCAGAAACCTAACCTAATCTTGTATGATTAAATGACTAACATATATGAGTATTCTATAACTTTTAGACTAACTTTCCACATACAATTAAATACAAAACTTAACCTGATCGTACGACTAAATACAATTCTAACTTACTTAATACACAATGAACAGAAACCTAACCTAACTTCATGTGATCAAGCCTGATTACATATACAAATGTTCAACGACTTTTAGAGTAACTTTCCATGCACAATTAAATAAAAAACCTAATCTAATCGTACAACTAAATACAATTCTAACTTACTTAATATATAATTAAACAGAAACCTAATCTAATTTCGTATGATCAAGCCTGATTACATATACAAGTGTTCAACAACTTTTAGAGTAACTTTCTATGCACAATTAAATAAAAAACCTAATCTAATCGTACAACTAAATACAATTCTAACTTACTTAATATATAATTAAACAGAAACCTAATCTAATTTCGTATGATCAAGCCTGATTACATATACAAGTGTTCAACAACTTTTAGAGTAACTTTCCATACACAATTAAATAAAAAACCTAACCTAATCGTACAATTACATACAATTCTAACTTACTTAATACAATGAACAGAAACATAACCTAACTTCATACGATCAAGCCTAATTACATATACAAGTATTCAGCAACTTAAGTGCAAAACCTAACCTAATCACACGACGAAATCCTAACCTAGCCACACATATGTAATCAAGCAGAAACATAACCCAAGCTAACCTAACCTAACTTAATCAAAACACGCGATAAAAAGTAAAATACGTAGTGGAAGTATTTGTTTCGCGCAAAAATCGAACGTGAGAAACAGGAAAAAGCATAAAACGCAGAAAACACGAAACACATCGTGAAGAGACACTCGCGTTGAGAAACGTTTCCCGTGGTGGTCGACGGAAGCGGGGCTCGATATTTAAGTCCGCCTGGCTTAACCGCCGGGGCACAGTCAGAATTTAACGCCGGATAACGAGGAAGAAGTTTCCGGTACGCGGAAAGTTGCGCCTGTTTCTGCATATTGCCAGTTCTGTCTGCGCGGTTCTAATTGACCGGGAAACAGTCGAAGCTTTGTATTAGTCAACGGCCATCCCCGTGAAATAAACGCGTCCCACCCCCGCCGGGAATGGAATTGTCGGATCCGCTTGCTCTTTGCCACGGCGAAACTCGGCGAACTCACGGCGCGCTTTCGTTAAAACTTCCTGCCGACTGATTAAAGCGATACCCCCGGTCCAGTTGAGAAACGTTTTCCACGGAGATCAGGCTGAACTTTTCGCGAAACTGTATCCCGGCGTCCGATCGAACAAAGAACACAACCGGCAATGAAGGTGATTCTAATCTGGTTCGGTTAATTTGAAGCCCAGTTTTGCGAACGATTGTTCGTTCACCAGTGGGATAAAACTGAAATGGCGCCGAATTGGCGGAGCGGTTAGCGTGTGACTTTCCCAACTGGGCTTGGCCAGTGTTCGAATCTCGCTTACCCTGAAAAATTACACTTTCTACGAATCCTCTCGTCGTCTTTCTAGCTTTAATTTTCATTCGGTGTACGGATAATGGAAAAGTCGTCAATCAAATTTGAAAAAACTGACGGGAGATGAAAGGAGGATGAAAAAGGGAAAAGTTCATGTTACAGTTGAGTGAAAAGAAGTATTGTTGGAACAATTAATGGTAAAACTGTGTAGTTGTAAGAATATAACACCTGAGGACTTTCCAGAGTAGGGAGAATGACTAGGAAACTTTAAGGGGGGAAAGAGGAAGGGGAATATATCTCCTGGTAAGTAAATCTGGCGACTAAATCGAATTTCAGCTTCGACCTCATTGGCGATTGTTTGTTCGAAAGCGATGTTTGAGAACAATGTAGATACACAGAGAATGGCAAAGTGTTTACATTAATTTACAGCTGTTTGGTTCCAGAACACGTATCTCGATAGTGGTGTTCTCTCTCTCTCTCTCTCTCTCTCTCTCTCTCTCACACCCGTTGGCTATCACGGAAGAGAGGAAGAGGAATCCCTTTTCATCTAAGTACGTTATTAGGAAAGTTTCGATGATTGAACCGGAAAGTTTTCAACTCCTCTATGTATATAGAGGGTACCTCACCTAATATTACCACTTTGATTTACATCTAAAGTTCGAATATCCTTCGAATTGATCATTTTTCAACATACACGCGGATCAGTACTTTTCGGATCGTTCTTCGTCTACAGCTGTAGATAACGACGAACGAAGTATTAAAAGACTTTCTTCGCAAATTTTCCGGCATGCAACGCGCCCGAACGTCGAACAAAGTCACTCGCATAGAGGAGAATCGTACGTGTATCTCGTATCTTCAGCGAAAATCGGGAAGGTTTCGAGCTTGCAACGAGAGATCTAACGCAGACCGAATTAATTGCACCATTCCCCGCTCTGTCTGTTCGCTCTCTGCGCGTCAGCTCTAATCGAACCCCCGTTGGAACCCCGCAAACACGTTTACGCCGTGTTTACACCCGCTCTGTGAGCACCTATGCATGATTAAGCGGCGCTGTCGGCCTCGCAGATGGCGCTCGCCCCACCGCCATTTACTTTCAAAACCCCATCCATTCGTCACCGTCCTAACCTCAAAAAAAAAAAAAAAAGAAAAAAAAAGAAAGAAAGAACGAACAAGAAGAACCGATGGTGTGTTACGGAACGTTATATAGCGTTCCTCTCATCGCGATAGCGTTTCAAATTCAAGTTTCGTTCGAAATTGGGAGTGGTGCTTTTCCGTTCGGGTGAGAATAGCTCTTTGGGAAGGTTCAACTTTCCGAGAGGAAGTGCGATCAACGGGCTGAGACAATACGTATTCAGGGTTGTGGGGGGCGGGGGAGGGGGCAATCTGCGCCGAGCCTCGATCAGTTAACACACCACAATAGAGGACCCACTGTCTCTGCTCTCGCTGGCAAGACGATTTGCGAGCCACAACCGGCCCGGATGGAATCCGTGTCAGTTGTTCCACGATTTATCGCAACAAGTTTCCCCCAGGATCAGTGAAATTTCGCCGTCGGTGGGAACTCTGTTCTGGAAGCTCGGTTCCGTGGGGGGGGGGGGGGATCATTGTAAAATTTTAGGGAGCTCGATTTACTTACTCGCCATCATCGTCGATGCGATGTAATGTTACTCATCAATTTCATTGATATTGACTTTTGTGTCGTCAAGAATTTATTATTGTCATCTGAGTTGAAAGAAACAAATAATTGCCATTGGTGCATGACATTGGTATAGCAATACATTTGTAATATAAATTAGTGTATTATTTTATAATATAATATAAATCAGTTATTTTGTAGTATAATATAAATTGGTATATTATTTTACAACTAATTTATTACATTCGATATTAAACGCAACAAATTGTTGAGTATGATAAACTAGCGACAACATATACTGCAAAATTATATCAGCATTATACTGTGAAATTATATCAGCATTCACTGTATTAATACATGATATATAAAACGCAAAATAAAAGTTTAATCTGAAGTTGCAAAATAATCAGAGATATCGATTTTCCCATTTACAATAACAATTAGTCTATCACTATTCGAAGAGTTTCACTACAAGCTCGCCATTAACCTTCGAAACAATCCACCGTTTCGCATTCCAAGGACCTCTTTCCCCCTCCACGAAATCAGTTAATCGACACTCGATAATCGAATCCTCTCCACTCGCCGGGAGAAGAAGTATTCCAAGTCGTTGGAGCAGATAAATCGAACGGGGGCACCGATTTCGACAGTAGTTTTAGTCGACGATTTAGCGAACGGACGGACAGCCGAGAGGAATGGAGGGAGGCGCAGCCGATACAACAGGGCCCCCTAACGAGATCCAGCCGTCGGTGAGGGTCATGAATCAGCATCGAGCCAACGGCCCCGTGGAAAATAAAGTTTTCCGTCTGATTGGATCTTCCGCCGGAACTTTCTCGCCGCGACTGTAATCTTCCACGAGCTGGGGTTTCGCCTTTCATCTCACGAGAGGACGAGAGGTGGATCTCCGACTCGCGTGTTCGCGTTGTACCGAGCACCTCTCCCCTGATTTACGTCCGTCGATTTTCGTCGGAATTCCCGGTGGATTCGCCCTGGCGAAGACCAATGCCGATTGGTCGGCAAGAAATAGAGGGTCCAAAGGAGAGGGAGGGGGGATAAGATGAAAGTTAGGGTTTTGATGGTTTGATTGTTGTTTATGGGAAATTTCAAGGATCCACTGTTCGAAATTAATATAATTTCATGATTATATAATATAATTTAATTATAATATTGTATAATATAGTTAGTATATTGTACATAATATATAATGTAGCATTAATTAATATAGTTATATTATATTATTATATATTATTTATATTAATTTTTACATTATATTATATTAATATTATATATTATCTATATATTATTTAATATATATTATATTATATTATTATATATATTATATATATTGTATAATCCACTGTTCGAAATTAATATAATGTCATGATTATACAATATAATATAATTATAATATTGTATAATATAATTAGTATGTACGTAATATATAATGTAGTATTAATTAATATAGTTATATTAATACTGTTAACTATATGATTTGTTTAATACCGATGCTTTATACTAATACTATATTATATGTATTATATGATCCAGTGTTCGAAATTAATATAATGTCATAATTATATAATATAATTTAATTATAATATTGTATAACATAATTAGTATATCGTACATAATATATAATGTAGTATTAATTAATGTAGTTACATTAATACTGTATTATATGATTTATTTAATACTGATACTTTATATTAATACTATATTATATGTATTATATCGTCCACTGTTCGAAATTAATATAATGTCATACGAATATATAATATAATTTAATTATAATATTTTACAATGTAATTAGTATATTATGCATAATAATATAGTATTAATTAATATAGTTATATTAATACTGTATTTTATGTATTATATGATTTATTAGATCTATTATTATATAATTATAATTAATATTAATATTAATATAATTATATAATATATAAGATGACAAACTGTGACTATTTATGACTGTTATACGAAACTTACAATATTATTATATATCGTATAAAATAATTATACAATATTATAATGTAATATATTACATAAAATATATTAATTTTACTTTATATTATATTACGCAAAATTCACTTAATTATGTATTACATAATTTAAAATAATTACTGTGGATTTTTCACGCGATTTTTAAGCAAGTTGAACTACAAGTTTCTAAGCTCTGACCTGAACATGTTCAAAATTTCATTTCCAAAGTATCTTACGAATCAGTTTAGAACACGACACCTGAGTTATTATCGTTTAAAATCTATGCAGAAGATTTGTATATATATGAATCTAATTTCATTTTCTTACCGAAATCTAATTCATTTTGCTACACAATACCAATGTGCAATCACAATCTTTCCACATGTTTAGCAGACATGTTCCTTTCGATTTTACAATTTCAATCAAACAAAGATTGTCCAATTGCAATTAGAATCTTAACATCAAAGTTAGAGCATTAATATCTAATAATCAAATTTGGAATGTTAATATTGCAACGTTCCAACGCCAAAGTTCGCGGGATATATTTTTCCAAATTTAGAGAGAGGAGGAGATTTCAAATTAGCGAGACGGTTATTGAAATCGACAGTTCCGACGTTCTGAAATCCCCTTTAACGAAAACATACAGAGAGAGAGAGAGAGAGAGCAATTCAGTGCGGGCGAGGAAACAGCCCGTTTAGCTCGGGCCGGAAGCCGACAGTTGGCTTTGAAGTTTCGTAAGGGTCGAAAGTGGACGCGTGAGCGCAGCTGTGCCACACTCCTGACCGAGTTTCACGAGTCGGATGGATGGATGGTAGCGAAGGAATAGAACGCGGAGAAAGCGGATGAATAATTTAGAGCCGCGCGTAATTCGTGGCCGTCGTGGAACCACGGTGAAACGAAAAAGGGGGAGGGGGAGGAGGAGGAGGAAAGGAGGAGACTCTTCCGGCCAAGCGGAGTTTCTGGCTCAAGGACGAGGAAGATCTCCTAGCCCTTATTTGCAGCGTTAATTGCGCCTCGTTGCTGGATAAATGTTAACCGCCTCGGCTGGACAAACGTTGGACGTAGCATGATCTCATAGTTTTCTCAGCCGATGAAGGAAATTACTTTTTCGTTTCGGAGGGGAGGGGTCAGGTGTGTTCTCTTTAAAAATTATCGATTTGGTATTGGTACCGTAGCATACACGTGTTTTGGGGAACGTTGTGAGAATGTAAAAATACAATCGTGCGACGGTGTATGTTTTGGTCTTTCGAGACAGAAATTTTATTCTACTTGAACTCTTTTTTATTTCATTTAACAATATTTTGTTTTATTTAGTAATATATAAAGTAGAATTAATATATTTCATTTAATGTATTATATAATAATATTGTATAATAATTATTTTATATGATATATAATAATATTGTAAGTTTCGTATAACTATAATAAATAGTCAAAGTTTGACATCTTATGTATTATAATAAATTAAAATAATATAATTATTTTATATTATATTATAATATATTTTATATATTTATTATTTATATATATTTTATACATTTTATATCAATATTAAAATAATATAATTATATTATTTTAATATTAATATGATATATTAATGATATAATTATAATATTAATAATATATGTTAACATTTTTAAGAAATGACGTAACTATAGGCACTTGTATTATGTATATTTGTGAAGAAATCGAACGAATAAGTTGTTCTTTGGTTACATATGTTGATCGATCGAGTCATTAGTATTCATGCCATTATATTATATTGTCTCATGCATTATTATTGCCATACGTATTATATTATCAGTATATATACGTATGTGTATTTTTATTCATGGATTATATGATGGAAGACAGTATTTTTCTTTTAATGAAAATACTACCCACCTAAATGAATAAGGTGTCTTAATATAAAAATTCATTTTTGAAATAACACTAACAATACAATAAAATATTTGCTTCTTCATACAAATATTATGCAACAAGATTACACGCATAATTGAAAAATTAATACTTTTCATGTATTTATCTATAATAATATTTTTAATGCATGTATGTATGCATATATAATTTTGATATTATTTTATTTATATTTTCATTTATTTTTATATTTTATTTTATCATAACATATGAATTTCATTTTAGTAGAGACAAAATATGTTGTTACAATTTCTGTGCATAGACATAATATTTAAATGAAAATATGTCGGAATTCTAGAATACATGTCAGTAACAAGAGAAGCAACATATTTCATTATCTCATTTTTATTAAATTATTTTATTACCAATGATACGCGAGATGATCACTTTTTTATCAATTTCAATTGCATGTCATCCATACGAACGGTACCATCTCTCTCATGTTGAAGTTTCTTCTCGTGAACGAGTGAAAGAACATGATTTCCGTGGAAATTCCCTGTTCACCATCGACTCGCCCTCTGTGTTGGCCTCGGTTTGCGCAAACGGCCGTGCCAGTGAAACGTTGATTCATTATGTCGCGGCGACGCGGCGGGATTGGCGTGCGTCAGAATCGTTTATCCGTTTTCGACCGCGGCGAAATTTGGTCAGATATCCCGGGACATAGAGTCCACCATCTCTGTTTGTTGCTTTTTATCAGCCTATACTAATCTCGCCTATACTAATCCAACCACGCCACCGCCGATAAACTAGTTACTTTCCTGCCTCTGATTTTTAACAAGCGTGATTAATTTAGAGCAGTAATCCCACATTCTCGCCACTTTCTTTCGTTCGATTTTAACTTCACTGTGATTAGCTGGACGCGTTATTCGAATGATTCTCGAACAAATATTTTATTTATCACGAAATAACGATGCAGTCGTTAGTGATAGTTACGATTTCTTGAATTTTGAGCGTGACGCTCAGTGTCAGTTGCAGTATTCATTATAAAAGTATATCGAATTGAATAATTTTAAATGTATAAGTATATCTGATGTTTGGTATTAGACATGGAGTTATTTCATTTAAATTCAATTCAAAGTTGAGTAAAAGTCGTAGGCCAAGCTATCGGGGGTCGTTTGTAAAGTTGAGGCCTCGATCTTCTCGAATTCTTTCTAGGCTCAGTGCTGAGGAAAGTTTTTTCAATGTTCTTTATTCAATTTAATTGTTACAGTGTGATAATTTATTGTATTTTTGGGGAAGAAAATAGGAATCAGTACTCTATAATATAATAATAAAACTCTAATATAATAATCTATACATATATATATATAATAAATATTTAATTTCTAAATATATATTTATTTTTTTTATTTTACAAAAATGATAATATATTCGTATATGTTTGGATCATTTATTTTTGAGATAATTACGTTATTAAAATTAATCAATTAACCCTGATACAAGAGGTACAAAATAAATTTTACTTATTAATTTTTGAACTCATTTTTAATATATATATATACACACACATACATAAAATAGCAAAATAGGTTCAAGAAGTGTTAGACATTTTATTAATTCACCTTTTTGAATTATTGGTTATGAGATTGTCATTAATATATTGACATTAATATCATACGTGTATACACATCAATTTACACATACACGGTGTGTCAATAATAAAAGCAGTCAAAATAAATACCATATATACAGCGATATATACACACATACTTGTCATTATATCAAATAGAAATATTATATTCCAAAAAGACAAGAAAAATCCACGAATGTTCCTCATCGTTTCGTTTTGCACAACACAATTCTCCTTTCATGAAACGTGAATCCTCTCGCCAACACGTCGAACTCGTTCGCTTTAAATCCCTCGAAATGCAATTTATCACCCCTGTATAATAATTCGTGGAATATCAATTTCCATGGGATTACCAGTTTCACAACTTTACTTCTGCGATTCCGTTGTAACGCTACACCACCGATACGGAGAAGAATGGCGGCCAACCGGTTTGTTAATTGTATCTTCGAGCCGGTTGGCGATGCCGTGGGGAAAACAGATTGTAGAAATTTCACCGGGCAGCCGATGGAATTAAATTAGCTTTAATCACCCTCTCGTAAAACTGAAACTTGCCGGTTTACAGTTTCCGCCGGTTTCGAATCGATATTCGATCCCGAGTGTCTTTATTCCTCAGCCTTTCTCCTCGACGATTACATCGTCACTCTGACAAATTCGAACAGTCCATTCTTCTTCTCTTCTTCCTTTTTTTTTTTTTTTTTTTTAAGGAGAACCTATTCAGTCAACAAATAAATAATTTGATATATTTTTTGGATTCTCCTACGTGTGGTCGTTAATTTTGTATAATCGATCTTTCATTTTCAGACCAAACCGTTGATTCGTTTGATCGTTGAAATTCAACACAACACGATATAATATTTGATACTTTAATGTTAAATAATGTTAAATTGAAACATTTGGAAATAATATTAAATGTGAAATATATCTCTAGTGTGGAAGTATAATTTCATAATCTGATACTTTCTGAAACCAGCAGTTTCAGCCAGTTCAACAAATACTAAAACCAGGAATTTCTTAAAATTCAAAATTGCGAAGTCAAACAACAATAACAATTTAAGTAATAATAAAATATTAGTTTTAAATAATTGTATATTTATTAATATATATTATATTTAAAATATTTATTTTGATTTGATTCACATTTGATAACGATAATAATAGTATTTATCCCAATTCAGCCTTAAATTATTCATTTGTTTACTCTAGTCACATTTATTTTTTATTCAGCTGGTGTTATTTCTTGAAACGAATTGATCAGCCTTCATTGGCCTTTTCTTTCTATTCATTAATTTCGTTTATTTATCGTTAAATTTAGATCGTTCGATTTTATCTATTGACAGAGAGGTCAATAATAAAACTACAATTGAACTGAAATCTCCGAGATCAAGTGGTGTAATCCTATATTATCCCAATGAAGAAATTCAATTTATGTGTTAATATCAATCAGGGATCAAATTCACGAATATCTCTTGATCTTCCTTAAAATTTGAACTTTGATAGCTCTCGATCAGCTATTACCGATTCTAATTCTAACCAATCCATTCAATTGCATGTAGAACGATTCAAAGAAACCATCAATCGTTCGACCGCAATTCGACGACTCGTTTTATTATTTCCCAACGTAGGTCGAATTATATGTGCATATGTGTATTCTTTATATATACATATATTTTATAATATATAATATGTACGATATATTAAATAAAATATATAATATAAATAATAATACAATATATATTATATATAATTGTATAAAATATATATTTTTCTTTATAAATGCATATATTTTATATAATTTATATTTTATAATATATAATATCTATATTAAATAAAATATATAGTATATGAAATAAAATATATAATGTAAATAATAATACAATATATTATATATGATTATATAAAATATATATTTTTCTTTATATATATTAAGAAATATATATATTCTTTATATATACATATATTTTCTGATATATAATATATATAGTATATAAAGTAAAATATATAATATAAATAATACAATATATTATATATGATTATATAAAATCTATATTTTTCTTTACATATATATTAAGAAATATATATTATATATGTATTCTTTATATATACATATATTTTATAATATATAATATATAGTATATTAAATAAAATATATAATACAATATATTATATATGATTATATAAAATATATATTTCTCTTTATATATATATATATATTTATATATTAAGAAAATACTCGCGTATTTATTATTTTATTGAGCCCAATAACTCCGCCAAAAAGGTGAATAAAGAAAGCCAATTGGATCCATTTCAACCGGCAATGGCTCGGATCAAACGCAGAATGCAAAATGTAATTATTTCATAAGATTCATTCGCCAATTCTTGTCAAACGTATTTTCTTCCGAGTATCAGGCTCGAAACGAAAAGAAACTTTGTTCTTCGTTCTTCATTTACTTACTCGCGAACAAAGTCACAGTTGAAGAAACTTAACGCTGGAACTCTGAAGTACGAAACTTGCGTCAGAAAAATTCAAATCTAGCGAAGAACGCAAACTTTTATGTATGTATATATATATATATATATATATCTTCTGTAAAAATTCAAATCTTCTTGAATCAAAATCTGCAAAAATTGAGCGTTCGTGCAAGTCTGTAGAAAATTGTCTAAACGATGAAATGACGAATTTGATCATTTTTACCATTCCCTTTAGTTCCAGAGTTGAACAGGTATACTTGATGAACTCTGAAACTTGATTTTCTCGAAAATCAATCTCTTGTGTGAAAAAGGAAATTTTGAACAAACTTAATTTTCAAAACAAAGATATACAAAAATATAATATTTATAAATATTATCATAATGTAATAATATTATATTAATTTAATATTACATATAATATAATAATAATATTATGTATAATATAATATATATATTTTTTAATAATAATATTATGTGTAAGTTAATATGATATATAATATAATTATATGTATATAATTGAATGTTGATAAATATAATAATATATATATATAATTTAACATTATGTGTAATATAGTAATATATATATAATTTAATATTAATAAATATAATAATATACACACTTAGAATATTTATAAATATTTTCCAAGAAAAACGCGTGAAATTCGACGCAAGGGACAATCGAGGGATTGATAAAGGGTCGAAGAAAGAGGAATTAATTAAGAATCGATAACATCGTGGCTCTGGAATACTCGAACGAGTGAAAAGATAGTAATTGAAGCGACCCAGGAGAAAGAGGAGGGAGGGGGTGGAATTTACTATGGCCAGAGGAAGGGAAGGGGGGAGGGTTTATGAAATTTCGCGAGTTCTCGGCGAATTGGCGTGCACTGGCATCGTTAACCCGTTTCAGACGCGGAATTAGGTTAGAAATCGCAATTTGCTAGGCTCGTTTCTCGCGATTCGCCGATTTCTCCCTGCTTAACCGCTGCGCACGATGCTTTCGCCGATATCTGCGAAACGAACCTGGTTGTGAGGTGTTACTCGAAACGCCGTGTTGTTGATACTTAGCGGCGACCAAAGGCAAGTCACCCGCAATTCATAATCGAGCACCTTTTTCAGAAGTTCGAGGTCTCTACTGTCGCGAGGTGAGACACAATTTTCCTTCGAGATATGATATTCATCGATATTTAAGAGAGCAAGGTGAAAAGACGAATATCAAAATTGTAGGATTTAGAATTACGTTCGCAGTTGGGGTGAATTGTTCAGTTGAAATGGAGCTGGATAATTGTTCAATCGAAGTGACTAATTATTTCGTCAAAGTGGCCGAAGAAAAATTTTTCGATCGACACAATTGTGGGAAGGGGATAAAATTCCGTGGGAAAAATTATTGAGATCTACTCGAATTAATAAGAGAATAAAAGAAAATAATAGTAAATTTTGTTTACTGAAATTATTGATTCTTCGAAAGAAAGCAACTATCTCATTATTGTAATTTAATTCAATTTTCATTGAGTAAATATGTATATAGAGTAGATGAATATGAATATATGTACATAAATGATAAAATATAGTATATATTTATATAACAATACAATATTGTATATAGACAGAAAATAATAATAGTAATAACTACAACAACAACAATAATAATAATAAAAAGAAAATATATAATAATAATAATATATAATATAAGAAAAAATATTATAATAATAATACATAATTTAAGAGAATATATAATAATAATATATGATATAAGAAAATATATAATAATAAGTTTTGTTTAAAATTTTAATATATTAATAAATTTTCATATTAGAGAAACAGTTGTCGCATCATTCTAATTCAATATTTGACAGCGGACAGATACATTCGATGTTTGACGAGTGTGCTCATCGTTTCTTAATTAATCGTTTTATTAATCATTTCTTAGGGATGTCCACGATTTGCTTTTTTGTTTGTCGTTATAGTATAATTTATGTTTTTCATTGCGGTGGAAAATCAGCCAGACAGAAAGAGGAAGGGAGAGAGAGAGAGAACGCTCGAAAGGAAACTCGAAAAGTTGGATCGTAAATCGCGACGAAGCTCGTATCTCAAAAAGTTGTACCTAAGGAAAAATGTAGAAACGATGGATAAGGGATCTCGATTCTTTTTTTCGTCTTCCTTCGACCTCTCGGCGCAGAGTAGATTCACGATTTTCGTATGATTTAAGAGATCTGTGACATTCATCTCAACTGTGAATCTCCCCTTTCTTCCTGTGAATTCTTTGTTTTCTTTCTTTCGGATCTGCAAGTCGTAGATCGTTTCTCGCGAGTCTATAATTCTTCATCGAGCGTACGATTAATTTCTACATTCGTTGTCGGACAGAAAAATGTATATTTCGAATATTATTTAAAATATCACATATTAGTAAAATTATTTAAAAGATTACATATTAGTATAACGTATACAATGAAATAAAATATTTCAGTCATCTGTTTGAAATATTTTCGTATGTTTTTTGTATATATTTTATGCGTTTGAAATATTATGTTTCTTAGTCTCTAAATAGAGTGCAGATTTTTATACAATTAAGAAGATATAAAAATACAAAATTTTATGAAGTACACGTAATGTAAGCAAATATATAAAATATCCATGGTACAATCGCTTTTATAATATTTGTACATAAAACAATTTCATTTCTGCCATTATATGCCCAAAAATAAGAATTATGACAAATACCCGCAGTCTAACTATAAATACAAATTCTACGATCAATGGAAGATCTGAAATCATAAAATCATGTTCATACTACTCACGAGTGGTACTATATAATTCAGTCAAAAATCGAAGTATCACAATGAAATAAAGAAAAGATGAGAAAAAGAGAAATCGAGTGTCACAGTCAAAATATAAATCGAATTACTATAATATACTATAATCTACTATACTATACTCTAATTTAATATAATACTATGCTACGCTAAACTTTAATCTAATACTATGCTATACTAAACTTTAATCTAATATAATATTACACTATACTATACTCTAATAAAATATAATACTATACTATACTCTAATCTAATATAGAGTATAGGTTATACTCTATATATCTTATATAAGTTATACTCTATAATCTAATATAATACTGTACTACACTATACTGTCCTACACTATACTCTAATATAGAGTATATAAGTTAGTATATACTATACTATACTCTATTCTAATATAATACTATACTGTACTCTAACCTAATATAATACTATACTATACTATACTCTAATCTATTATAATACTATACTGTACTCTAATCTAATATAATACTATACTATACTATACTATAATCTATTATAATACTATACTGTGCTCTAATCTAATATAATACTATATTATACTGAACTCTAATCTGATATATTGCTATACTATACTAAACTCTAATCTAATATAATACTATACTATACTGTAATATACTCTAACCTAATATAATACTATACTATACTCTAATATAGAGTACAGGTTAGTATATACTTTACTGTACTCTAATATAATCTACTTACTATACTAAAATTCTAAAAGACTAAAAGATTAGTATACTGTAATTCTAAAAAACGACCAGGAGAAACAATTTTGCATTTCGTCGCGACAAGCGAATTGACTTCCAAATCACGTCTTCCGACAGACAGACAGATTCCCACGGATCTACGATCCACTATTTGAATTATACGTCGCAGCTGGATCGCGCGACAGTAATAATTTTCTTCGTTTTCTTCAGGCGGACCCCTTTCGTCCGTCGGTATATTCACCGGAATTGCGAACAACAAACATCGAAGTCGAGCGGACCTGACGAAATCGTGCTACCTTGAATTGGTGGCACTTCAGTTGGCGCGCCGATCCTCTTGACGGCGAAAGGGTGGTCGGCGCTGGCGCGATTGGACTTCGTGCCACCTTCGTCGAACGCTCGCAGGTGCGCCGAATTATTATAAGGCCGGATCGATAAACGTTTCTACCGTGTTTCGGCTGATTTCATCACCGTGTCGATATTGCAATCGACGGTGTTCCCTGTCTGTGCACGTCAGACGCCTCGGTCTTACGATCAGCCCTGCCTTTGATACGCTCTCCCTGTCTCGGACAGACGCCTGGGATTAACGCTGAAAGTATTATCGATTATTGGATTTACCTGCAGACTTTTCTCTCTCTCTTTTTTTTTTATGTATTATTGTTTGAATATTTTGAGATTTTGCCAGGGAATAATAAAACTGGAGAAATGTTATAGATGATAATAAAAGATAATCGGTATGGTTTTTATGAACTCTGTATACCTGAGAGAACGTTTTACCGATGATTGTTACAATGTATCATTCTTTACTTACTTTTACTCTATGTAATACTTTGGTATATAACACAGTACATCTCATACAACATATCTGGTATACAGTACTTTATTTATTATTATGCTTATAGTATAAATCTATTATTCTTATTTTAAATTTATTATTATAAATCTATCTCTAAGATTTATTTATTATATTTATAATACAACTCTTGTATATAAAATATATATTATATATGTAATAAATGTATAAAAATATAAAAAATATACTATATAATACTATATAATATATAAATATATAAAAAATATATTATATAATATATAAATATATAAAAATATACTATATAATATTTAAATATATAATAAATATACTATGTGTAAATATTGCAAAAATAATATGTAAGAATATCTCAGCTCGGTTCCACTTCTTCAATTATCATCGCACAAATACAAAACTGCACAAACGTCAAACTAGTTCATTAACAACATAGGCAGATTATCAATTGTAATAATATTCATAGTAATAAAAGATACAGTCACCGTGCGTTTCCATGCAGTCTGCGTGTAAAGTAATTTTCATCCCCGCTGTAAGTTCGATTAGAAACGAAATTGCGTCGCGTTAAGCATAAAGTTAAAACAACCTCGTAGAAATTGCATGGTTTCGCACAACGTGCAGTGGAGGGACGGTGACAGGAGCCGCGCGATTTCATTTCCGGCGACGAAGAATGATGCCTGTTTTCGCGCCGCGAGCCGAGCCGCAGAGGAGAAAGCCTGGATAAATTACCGCCGGATAAATGACGAAAGTGGCGGTGGCTGTCGTAACAAAGAACACTCTAGGCATGGAAAAGTGAAATTCCTGGTCGGCCCTTGGATCACCGGGAGTCACTCCCTCCCCTCTCTCCTCCCCGAACTTCAATCTCGATTTACTTTCTCGGGGAAGACGGGCTAGGAAATCGAGTCAGTGTCTCCTTGTCAACCTGATATATCGTTCGAAAGATAGTATCTTCAGGTTTTTCTTCCCTCGGATGGCTGCAGCTATTTTATAAGTATAGGAGTAGCTTTGCATTTGGTTTCGTTTCTTCCTAGTGATTTTATCAATGTAATCGTGACGGTATAGTGTAACATAGTATAATATAGTGTAATACAGTGCAACGTGATAACTTTATAACGACAATATAAATATGCAATACAACATGAAATGATATATATTGTGTATATTGTACAACGACAATATAATATAATACATGAGACAATAATAGTATGTTATAACGATATAATATAAGAAGTATAACAGTACAATAATTTTTTAACATTATAATTGTACAATATGATATATAATGTAATAGATGGTGTGATACAGTATAATGTGTAATGTAATACAATACGCAACACTGTACAAGTGCAAGTACGTAATACATATAACATACAATATATTATATTATATATCATATAATTTATTATATTATATTGTGTTATATATTTGTATAATGTAACATAACATACAAGAGTATAATAATTTTGTGACAATGTAAATATGACATATACGTATATATTATTGACAATAATATACGTGTATTGTATAACAATGATACAATACTGAAGCATAATATAACGTGTAATATAGTGTAACATGTACTGATAATTTTATAATGATAATATAAATATGCAATATAATATGAAATGATATATATTGTGTATATTGTACAACGACAATATAATGTAATATAATGCATGATATAATAATAGTATATATTGTATGTTATAACGATATAATATAAGAAGTCGTATAACAATACAATAATTTTTTAACATTATAATTGTACAATATGATATATAATGTAATAGATGGTGTAATACAATATAATGTACTACAATACACAACACTGTACAAGTGCAATTACGTAATACATATAACATACAAGATATATAACATACAATATATTATATCATATATCATATATTTTATTATATTATATTATGTTATATATTTGTATAATATAACGTAACATACAAGAGTATAATAATTTTGTGACAATGTAAATATGACATATACGTATATATTATTAACAATAGCATACGTGACAATAATATACGTGTATTGTGTAACAATGATACAATACAAAAACATAGTATAACGTATAATATAGTGTAACATGTACTGGTAATTTTATAATGACAATATAAATATGCAATATAATATGAAATGATATATATTGTGTATATTGTACAACGACAATGTAATATAATATAATACATGATATAATAATAGTATATATTGTATGTTATAACGATATAATATAAGAAGTCGTATAACAATACAATAATTTTTTAACATTATAAATGTACAATATAATACAATATATAATACACAACACTAGACAAGTGCAAATACATAATACATATAACATACAAGAATATATTATATTATATTTATATTTGTATAATATGACATGACTTACAATAATATAATAATTTTATGACAGTATAAATATGGAATACTATATAGTATGCATGACAATAATATACGCGTATTGTATAACAATGATACAATACTTCATACAACCATACCATATATCTATCTCGATATTTCCATATTTCATTTTCTGCAAAAGTTATGAAGTTACAACCGACAAAACACCAACATAGACATTACATTTCTCTGCACTTTGAAAAATTTCATTCGCATTTTTCCCCCGTTCTCTCTGTGTCTCTGCCGCGACCGCTTTAAACGCATACATCTCATAATGTGCAGAGAATTAAAAAAAGAAAAAAGAAAAAGAAAAGAACACTCGTGAACCGTGAAAAGCAGCGAAAATATGTATATGTATGTCCAGGCAAAAAAATTCATTTCCGAATCGAGATTCCATTTTTCCCTGCACGTTTATTTCCACGTTGGTACAATTTCAATTTTCGATGAAAAGAAGAAAAGAAGAAAAAAAAAAGAAAAAAAGCAAAACACACGCACGCAAAAAAAAAAAAAGAAAGAATGACATTTTTCTCGACCAAATTCCCCCGGCAACCAGACACCGAGACATATTCTCGCGGGAGAGAGAGAACGTGCCATCGACATAGATGGCGCTCGGGTATCATCCGAGAGATATTCCGGGGCAGCGTTTTAACCTGCAACCAAGCCGGAAATTTCGCGTTACAACCGGTTCAACAGACAGAAAATTTGACGTTCCAGCGACGCGACGCCATCGTTCTCGTTCGCGCTGACGGCTCGCGCGAAATTAGAGGAATTTTCGAACAAAGAGCGAACGACGCTGGTGGGTGGTGCGCGCCCGTCGCATCGGTGGCAAGAATTTCGCATATTTGAATGCAGCCACGCGTTGACGCCGGCCGTTTAACCAGGTCGAAAACGCGAAACACGTATCCCCCGTTGGCAACTTTTCCGATCCGCGTGGTTTTCGCGATGAATGCCGGCGGAGAATTTCAATTAATTTGCCGTTAACACCGGCACTAAAATCCGCAGAATCGAACGCCGAGAGTATTTCCCACGCACGGACGAACAATTGTCTGCGCTCTCGACCGTTGTGACCTCGTGGAAAATGATTTTGCAAGAACGTGTTTTGAGAATATAATTTCGTGAAAATAGCCTTGTTTGAGAAAAAAAGGAAAGAACAATCTTGCGCTGGCAACGATTGCGGACCGTAACGAGTGACCGAACCGTATACAATAATACGTCGCTTTCTCTTTGGAACTCGTCGGTATGACATCGCTGGATAGAAATTATTGTGAAGTAGTAAATTTATTGCTTGTTTTGCCTGATTTGTACTCAAGACTGAGGAAATATGGCAATTTTGGGACAAAAAAAGCTCTCGACGTGCGTGGCGCAAAAGGTTAAAGCGTGGAGCCTATCTATTTTGATAGTTTTACGTTAATTTTCTTCATTTTTTGGTTTTAAACTAAATTTTAAATTAGTAAATTTTTCTCGTTAATTTTTACATCATACTGAGCATAGCAAGTGTTTCAAAATTCACAAAAATTCAAACAGCTCTGAAAATGTTGGAGAAACTTTTTTTTTTCTTTGATGATTGAATCTTGATCATGATCATGATCTTGAAGTTTCTTTGTTTACAATGATCTTTTTGAAACATTCTGTACGATTTCCTGAATCTTTAAATTAAAATCAACTTGATAATTCAATTTATTATATTTATTTATTAATCACATAATTTATTATACTACATTGAAACTTATTCTTCTTTCCAAGACACATGTCTGTTAATTTGAAAAAGTACTATCAAACGCAAGTATGAAACAATCAATTATCACTGTTTATAATTTTATAATAGCAAATAATTTAACATTCAGTGCACCAAATTAAATGGTGCAAAAAATTAACTTAATACGTTTCTCTGAGTTCTCCAATTAATAAAAGTCTCTGGCTGGCAAAGTCCAATGCAAGTTTGCAGTTAATTTCGAAATCTTCGGAGCCGGCGCGCGAGATCACAGCGTGTTCAGGTTGCAAACAGAGTCGATTCAAATTGGTAGCCGTGGCACGGTGTCGGTAACGACGAGCTTGACATTCCGCCGGGTCATTAAACTTTCCCGGGGTGTGATTATGGTCTCCCGGCCCTCCAACTTCGCCTCGACGCGGCGTAATATTCAAAAGACCACCTTCACGGCGTAACTCGGCGAGCCACCGATCCTCCTGCTCGTCCAACTTTCTTCCCGTCTGTGTTTCGATAAAAGGGATCTCGATCGTACGAACGATTTTTCCCCGACGACAGATAAAACAGCGGCGAGTCGATCGTAAATCTGGCGAGATATCTCGGTGAATCGAGGCCGAGTCTTTAGAGAGTCTTCGAACGTTCTAATCGATCGAACGAGATTATTAACAAATTGTTCTTGCTTTCTTTAAAAACAGATCCCGCTCGAAATTGTGCATTTAGAAAGATCTCTTTTACTGCAGAATTTTGAATGATGTATAATGTATCTAGTACGTAGTATAAAATAATAATGATAGTAATTTAATATTCGTACTGCATATGCACAACGTATACATAACGTTTATACATAAACACGTGGTATCAGTTATTTATATTGGATTGAATCTATCATTTATATTTAAATATCACATTATCTCGTGTATATGATATGTGTGTATAATATACATCGACTTAATTTAATACGTAAGTAATTAATAATATTTACGTTAATATATACAAGTATATGATAAAAATAGTAATACACAAAATAATAGTAATTATAGTAGCAATTATAGATACCGTACAATAATAGTAAAATAAATTATAGTGTATTTAGTACAAATAATTAATAATATTCACGCAAATATATATAAATATATGATAAAAGTAATAATACACAAAATAATAGTAATTATAATAGGAATTATAGATACTGTACAACAATAGTGACATAAATTATAGTATATTTAATAGAAACAATTCATAATATTTACGCTAATATATGCAAATATATGATAAAAATAATAGTAATTATAGTAGCAATTATAGATACTGTACAATAATAGTGACACACATTATAGCATACATAATACAAATAATTATTAATATATACAAATATATGATAAAAATAATTATACACAAAATAATAGTAATTATAGTAGCAAATATAGATACTGTACAAAAATAGTAACATAAATCATAATATACATAATACAAATAATTATTAATATATACAAACATACGATAAAAATAATAATACACAAAATAGTAGTAATTATAATAGATACTGTACAATAATAGTAACATACATTATAGCATACATAATACAAATAATTATTAATATATACAAATATATGATAAAAATAATAATACACAAAATAATAGTAATTATAGTAGCAATTATAGATACTGTACAATAATAATAATGTACATTATAGCATACATAATACAAATAATGATTAATATATACTGTACAATGTGTTATAAAAATAATAATACACAAACTAATAGTAATTATAGTAGCAAATATAGATACTGTACGAAAATAGTAACATAAATTATAGCATACATAATACAAATATTGATTAATATATACAAATATATGATAAAAATAGTAATACATAAACTAATAGTAATTATTGTAGCAAGTATAGACACTGTACTATAATTGTAACATACATTATAGCATACATAATTCAAATAATTATTAATATATACATATTATTAATATACACAATATATACAATATAATTATTAATATATACAATATATATATGATAAAAATAATAATACACAAAATAATAGTAATTATAGTAGCAATTATAGATACTGTACAATAATAGTAACATACATTATAGCATACATAATACAAATAATTATTAATATATATAAATATGTGATAAAAATATACAATATACAATTGTATAATAATATACAAAGTAATAGTAATTATAGTAGCAATTAGAGACACTCTACAATAATAGTAACATTCATTATAGCATACATAACTATTAATATATACAAATATATGATAAAAATAATAATAATTATAGTAACAATTATAGATGCTGTACAATAATAGTAACATAAATTATAGTTAACAATTATGTTAACAATAGTAATAATAGTAACTATTTATTTAATCGATAAATTAACATGAAGACTGCGGCGCAGTCTCGAACGTGTTTGATTCAAAAACAAAGTTTCGACGATGTCAATTCCCAATCGCGGCCCCTCGAACCGTACGATACCATAATCTCGACCGATTCCTCGCCGCTGTTTACCTCTAACTCTGCCAGAAACTCCTCACTCGACGCTGTCAACCACCGCGAGGCCTCCGTGAGTTTCCAAATCGGCGAAGTTTGGAAACAACCATTCACTCGGCGAACCGGCGAAAACCGATCAAACGACGTTCGATTATCGTTTCGATCGTGTTCTTTCACCGACGAACGGGACGAAGTAACGCGCGTGCATGGTACAAGGTGGTGAATTGCTTGAATCTAATCCGAGACTGCGGGATGCAGTCACGCGTCGATCTAATCGTGGTGTTGGTCGCTCGTTCGACGCGCGAGCGTGTACTATACCGGGTGGAGCGGGGTAATTGGTAGCATCGAATTTCCTGACAAGCTTGATGGCGATAATTCGATGGAAACGATTAATCGGGGCTCGAATTAATTCCTCCTGGCGCCGGTTTCCGCGGGTTCGACCCCTTCCGATCTTAAACGTGGCCCTGGAACCTAACTTCTGAATAACCTAAACTTTCTTTTTATCGCGATATTAGCTTGATCATATATCTTGGAACGACGTTGTTTCATTTAAGTGTTTTGTAATATACAACAATCTCGAAATATAATTTTATGTATAATATATAACAGCTCGAAATTTAAGTATTTTATAATGTATAACATAATATGTACTGATGCAATATATATTATATATACTATTATATATACAATATATAGTAGTATTTTGTTATATAATATATATTAAGTAACATATATGTTGTATTAATATGATAATATTATGACATCGTTACAATATTATTATTATGATATAACATTACATTGTATATTAATATAAGTATGTATTATATTACATGTTAATATAAGTATAGTAATATACTTGCTTATGTAATATATACGGTCCGTATATGAGAATATTCATCGCATGTTCTTCAAAATTAAATTTTTCATTTCATTGGTTGCTTTTCTCAGTTAAATTTTTCATTTTATAATAACAGTGGTAATAATAATCTATATATTATAGTATAATCTATATATTAGAACAATGAATTCGTTCTTATTACAGTTAATATACATACATATGTATATATTATTAATAATAAAAAGAAATATTCATTGAATTTCTTTCATAATAACAGTAATATTTTTTAATATTAATTAATAAATTAATTTTTAATGTTAAATTTATGAAAAATGTTTATTATACAATTATAAGTGATATTTATTTAATTTTTATAATTATTAATAATCTTATTGCAGATGCTTGACACACATTACATCAATGTATATTAACATGATATATTAACAATATAGTAGACACAATAATAATCATAATAATTTGCTACAAATTCTCAATTTTTTTTTTGACAAATTATAAGTTACACTCATTGTTAAATTCACTGAGTTTCTGAAATTTTATTATTATATACCTCGCTCAAAATGTGACAGAAATACTTACTGTCGTGTCAATTAGTATTAAATGACTTTTGAATTCATTGATCTTACCCAACTGTAAGATTCAACGTGCTGTCCTAAACCAACAGGCTAAACTACAATGAACACTCTAACCCAGATCTAACAAACCTAATCCCTCAGATGTTCAGTTTAACAGCCTAATATTTTCATCTATCTTCACTACACAGACCTAATTTTCTATCACTCAATCTGACTCATAAACGACGCCCTGATTCGAGCTTCACACCATAATCCAATCGTAACGCAATAATTCAATCTGACAGTGGCAGTTTAAGTGGAGGTTTAATGCCTTAACCCAACAGTCTAACACACGCACTCTCTTAATCCAAGTTTAAAGTTTCAACAATTTGAGCATCCACAACAAACAACCCGAGTTTCGATCCGATGCCATAATTCAGCAATAATTCAGACATACTGACGCAAATCAACGATGTTAATTCGACCGCTTGATGGCTATCCGAACGTTGTTGATCTAATTCTAAGACTCAACCAAGCACGGTCTGATCCCAACGTCTTACTGTTAGTTCAATATCTGTCACAAAAATCTTCATAGCACCTGTTAATAAGTGTGATATAATTTCAAGATTATATATCTATCATATCTATATATATTATCATCTTGTATACATTATTTTATATATATTATGTTTTAATATTATTATAAAATGTTTATTGTATTTCATATCATTGTATTGTTACACATATTATAGTATACATTATATAGTTATTATCAGTTAGATTCCTATAGTTAATGTGTAACAATCACGTGCAGCAACCTAATATATATTATATAATTAGATTGGTGCATTTTGTGTTGTGTTATATTATCACACTACATTGTACATATTATTTCATGTGAAATTACATTATTATGTATTTTACAATTTCATACAAACCGTGTAATTATTATGGGTTAGATTATTATAATTAATATGCAATATAGTATAATCATATGCAACATACAATCATGCAGTATATAATATAATATATATTGTGTTATATTATATTATATTATATTCATTACATATTATGTTATATTACACTGTCATATTATATTGCGTTATTACATTTTACAATATTTAATATTATTTATTAGTAGTGATGTGATAGTATAATATAATATGTTGTGTTATATTATATTATGTTAAAATATATTCATTACATATTATGTTACATTGTACTATCATATTATACTGTATTATTACACTGTATAATATTTAATATTATTTATTATTAGTGATGTGATAATATAATATAATATATTGTGTTATATTATATTATATTGTATTATATTATGTTATATTACACTATCATATTATACTGTATTATTACACTGTATAATATTTAATATTACACTATATTATAAAATATACAATTATTACCGACTACAAAGAACAAGAACGGATTTGTAGGATGTTCACAAAAGCTATGGTTAATGGTTCACTTGTTCCCTTCACCGTGTCGAAGTATCGAAAGTACGTTCCGAAGAACTATAATAAGCTACGAGGGGTAGTGAAACGCGTGTTTGGATCGTCGGACGCAAATTCAATCTTCAGTCGCGCCACTGGCCAACAACGTGCACGCCTCCAATATCGCCTTGTTTTCCGCGCCGATGAAAACGGAGACGGCGAAGATTGTGTAACGTTCAGATTGAAAAGCGAGAGCCCGGTTATAACCTCGCGAAAAATGTATGCGAAATCTCCTTCTCTCCGGAGATATACAAGGTGGGCTCATAGCTGAATACCGCTGCATGCATACCTCGGGACCCCCATTTTAAAATTTCCCTTTAATTTCTGTATGGATCAAAATTTGGAATGGAATCCAAATGTTTCAATACTACAGTATAATATATTTGCATGATATATACGGCGCATTAAATACTTTGGTATACAGTACAGTATTATGAACTATATTTATATTCTATATTATATATATTATCCTAGAATATATTAATTATGTAAATGTTCTAGTATAATATAGTAATATAGTATATATATTCTGGTATAATACAGTAATATATTATAGTATAATATATTTGCATAATATATATGTTGTGTTGTTAAATACTTTGTAATATAGTATAGTATCATTGTCTATATTTATATTGTATATTATACTAGAATATATTAATTATATATTAGCATAGTAATATATTATTATATCATACTACACTCAATATTATATTATAGTATCGTAAAGTAATATATTATTATACCATGCTATATATAATATTTATACAAAGTGTACAGTATGGACTTTATAGTAAATGAAGATAAAGTAATAAATAGTAAAAGTAATAAATTAATATAATAGGAATAGTGAAAGCAATAAATGGTAAATAAATATAGTCGTAACATGGAATATTTAGTATAATAGTGTAAGTTTATGAATTTCTGTGATATGATATGATATGATAAATTCAGAAAAGACAAAGTGTTTCGAGGAGTTAACAATTATCTACCAATTTTTGGGTGGTCATGATTCCCATTGATAATTTTCCGTGGAAAAAATTTAATTCAGAACACACCGTGGAAATATCCCGGGGAAAATAATAATTCTACGCTCGGTCCTCCGCGGAGAATCGAATAATAATCCCTTGAGGGAGAGGAACAATTAGGCTCGCCAGTCTCTGACGAGGGATGACATCTGCAGATGGAATCGAAATAAAGAGAAAGAGAGAGAGAGAGAGGTAGGGAGTTCACCGCAAGAAATTTCCCCGGCAAACGAGTCTCGAAAGAAACACAATGGAACTCGATTTACGAACCCCGTGAAATGAATAAATTAGAGCTACCGCTGTAGACAATATAATTATACATATACGTATGTGTCACATACTTAATTTAATAATTTTTAATAATTATTATATATTACATATTAATAATTGCTTAATAATTAAATAGTATATTATATTTTATTATATTATATTAAATTATATATTAATTATTATATATTATACATTAATAATTGATTAATAATTAAATTGCATATTATATTTTATTATATTATATCAATTTTTATGTATTTTAAATTAATAATTGATTAATAATTAAATTGTATATTATATTTTATTACGTAATTGAACGACTAAACTGAATTAAATTGGTATGATGTAATATATTATATTATATAATTGAATAACTTATACAATTTTGTTAGAGTATATAATGTTACAATTATCAAATATAATTATATAATGTTTTGGTGCATATGAAATGGATTGATAACATATATTAGTATTATTGTATTTGATTATTGTATGCATGTGTGACGTGTTAAATATAATATAATAATTATTTATATACATAATAATATGATATATTATATTATTTAGTTGTTATAATAATTATATATATAATAATTAGTTAATTATACAATGGTATATTATATGCAATCGAAAATTTCACAGAAAAGTATACATATTAAAATATACATATGCGTGTATAATTCCAGGACGTTTCTCCTGCAAAATTTCATATTCTTATTTTTTTATACTTTATATTTTAAATCGTTCGAAAAACTAAATCATCATTCGGATGGTAAATTTGTCTATAATTGTTCACAGAATTTCAAATGAAAGATTACTCTACTCCGCTACAAATAATTGGATATATATTTTATTTATTAAAACTTAATGAAATATTTATCTTCGTATTGTTGAAATATTTTATTTATAAATTCCATGGATATACATCCATCTCAGAATTAAAAAAAAAATAACAAAGAGGAGTACACAATATACTGATATCAAATATAATAAATATAATATAATAAATTATGATAATAACAAATATAATATAATAAATTATAACGATAATAAATATAATATGATAAATTATGATGATAATAAATATAATATAATAAATTATAATGATATCGAACATAATAATAACAATATAATAAATATAATGATATCAACGTACACTACTTCGAATCAACATCGAATGAACAAAATTTCAAATTACAAAATTTACCCCAATTTACAAAAGTCGTATCTTTTCTCTTAACAATGTGTTTTTCAATTGTACCTGGTTAGACTTCTGCAACAGAAATTCACCCTGATTTGCAAAAATGGCACATACGTCCTCTCTTTTTTTCTCTCTCTCTCTGTTTAAATATTCGCGCCATTTTTAAGCTGCCTCGCGCGAGTCGCCAGCGTGCGAGCACTCGTTGAAAAATAAATTGAGAAAGCCAGAGTGAGTGCCGTGTCAGATCGTGTCGTGCAAGGAGGGGCGAATCAAGAACGGAACAGGTCTCGAGCCCTCTGAGATGCAATATGCATGCGACGCGCGTCACGCGAATGGTTTATTTCGAGCTTTCTTACCCGGGGCAGCAGCCAGTCGCATCTTCGCCGGTGGACTCTAACTGGGCTCGTATTAACGACGACGAGATTTACTCCCTCGTCTATGCATTTTTACCTGAGTCGCGAGGGGGGTGCATGGAAAATTTATGGCCCCTCGCGGGATGTCGGACAAAATGGAATCGCGTCGAACAGACGGTGGTATTTTTTCTTCTCTCTCTCTCCCCCTCGAGCCTTTTTCGTCGGGTATTTATTCACCTTTTCGTCGTGAATTTTGTTGTTGGAGGCTGTTTCTTCTTGGATGAACGATCGAAGCATCAAATCTTTCAACATCAGTTTTTCCCCAACGTTAATTGTAAATTGTGCGTTGTTTATTAAAATTGTGCAATCTGGAAGTTGCATAGTCACTTTTGTGAGGATTTAATAATGATAAAGTTCTCAATTAGCAATAGTAACAGAAAGTAAAATATTTTGTTATATTGAGGAACGTGCGATTATTTCATTGATATAATTAAATAGAAATTGATATAATTGGTATGATTAAATTTAATTGATACAATCAAACAATTAGACAAAATTGTTCAATAATAAAATTCTGTCGTATTTAATAAACAATGATCTTAATCAAAATGAATTCTACTGTGTCAAGAAATTGGTAATTAAATTAATTGACACAGCTAAATAATATGAATGACATGTTGTGAAATAAAAATTGGTACAAGTCAAGTAATTCGGACGTAATTATAAAAATCTTCTTGTATTAAAATAATTGACAACAGCAACAAAAATTTTCACAAATTTAATATTTGTATTATATAATATTATATTATATTGTATTATATATTGTAATATAATACATTGTGATGATTAATATAATGTAATATAATAATTATATATTTATAATGTATTAAATATAATTTAGTGTTTGTATTGTAGAAAGAAATATTAAGAGATGTATAATTCATTATATTAAACAACTAACAGTAAAATAAAAATTCCCCATCACGTTAAGAAATTTATTCTCAAGTCAGTTGACACAGTGGAATAATTAAAAAACTTTTTGAGATTGTGATAATCCTTACATATTTCGATCACTTTCGATCAAATTCAATATAAAAATAATTTTCTTTGACACGCCAGGAAGCTCCAAAATTTCTAAATGAAAGGTCGTTGGATCTTCGAGACGAATTTTTAAAGAGCCACCGATTATACCGATTGATCGCAATTGACATTGATATTGCAATCGACAACTATGTCAGAATTTATTCCAGCAGCTACTTCAAGGAAAAAAGAAAAGGAAAAACGCAAATCCGTTCTGAAAATCGCGTCAGGATCATCGTGCACTCGGCTCTTTAACAGCGTTAACGCCAGTCAAGTTCGACTTGGCGAGGGTTGGAGGGGGTTGGTTTTCCGGCGGGCTGGTATCGATTTCGCCTGGAAGATGGCAGAGAGTTTAAAGGCTCTGGTCGATCGGCGGAGAGATAAAGGTGAGCTTAGGAAAGAGAAACGGGCACGCGAGACCGCGAAACAGAAACCGGGGCTTCGAAAGTCCCGAGGAACTCGCATTTGCGGTTATCGACTAACTTCCAGCCGCGCCGCCCTCCACTCGCCACAAATTCCGAAAATCTCCCAACAAGATGCGCACGTACGCGCGTAAATATACAGTGAAACTGCGTCGCCGATCCGATAATTGCAGATTATCGATTGCGGGATCGTTAGCTCATTCGAATGCTTGAAATTACTGGGAAACTTGGTACTAAACGAAGAATAAAAATGTACTACTTCTGGTTGATTGTGAAAGTTGAGATAATTGGTATGATATGACTTAATAATTGAGAGTGTATAATAATGTGATAGTATGATGTAATAATTGAGATATAATAATATAATAGTGTAATATAGCAATTGAGATGTAATGATATAATAGTGTAATATAATAATTGATATAATAATATAATATAATACAATATGTCATAGAATGGTAAAATATATTGTAATTTAATAATCAAACACAAATATGGTTATATTATATACAACTGTACTTTATATTACTATTCTACAACTATAAAAGAATATAATGTAGTATAATGTGTAATAAAAATAATGCAATATGAATATTAGATATATAATACAAAAGTAATATAATATAAGACAAAATATAGTACAAAGTAATATAATATAAAACAACATATATAATATATAAATACATGTTATATGTATAATATAAATATAATAATATTATATTTGTATTATATATATAATATAAATATATGAGTATAGTATAATATAACATAATATAGTATAATATAATATAATACAGTATAATATAGTATAGTATAGTACAGTACAATATAGTATAATATAATATAATACAGTATAATATAGTATAGTATAGTACAGTACAATATAGTATAATATAATATAATACAGTATAGTATAGTATAATATAATATAATATAATATGATACTGTATAATACAAAATAATATATATAGTAGTATAATAAAGTTGTTATTCATTGAAATGTACAATGACAGGGATGCAACTTTGAATCCTAAATTGACATTATACTATATACCAACCATCATTTTCTTTTTTGTTTAACTTATAATATAATATAATAAAGTATAGTATAATACAAAATAATATATATAGTATAATAAAGTCGTTATTCATTGAAATGAACAATGACAGGGATGCAGCTTTGAATCCTAAATTGACATTAAACTATGTACCAACCATCATTTTCTTTTTTGTTTAACTTCGAGCAGCCTGTCGAAAATAACTGGACAAGTTGCGTGTTCGAACGCCTCGAGTCCCTTCTTAACCCGGTCTCACGAAGCGTGGCACGTGAAAAAATAGAAGGTCGACTTCCTCCTGGAGGGACGTAGGTGGAATCGGGTGCCTCGTAAAAATTGTCGGGTTCGGAGATAGCCAACAAGTTGCTAACGTCGAATCGATAGAGACGAGGGAGTCGAGACGTGACTCCTGACTCCTCGTCCAACGTTGGCGAGATCTCTCCTTTTTTTTCTCCTCTCTTTTCTCCAATCTCCCGCCCTCTCGAGTTTTTATCTCTTTCTTTTCTCTTTCTCTCCAAGCTCGTTTGCAGAGACGCTTTTGTATCTATATTTTTTCTATCTCAACAGTAACATGATTATTGGCAGGCAGTGTGAGTGAAACATATGTATTGTCGGTCTTCTTCTAGATGAGCAAGTAATTAATGCAATTATAATTAATAATACGAAGAAATTGTGTAGTAGAAAATGTAGTAAATGTAGTAAATGTAACTAAACTAAACCGTAGTTTATAATATACATATATATAATAATATATATTAATAATATAATTATATTACAATAAATATATATTATTATAGTATAATAAACATTTATCACAAATATTATATTATAATTATAAAGTTAGTCTGTATTTATTGTTTTGTTATATATATAACAATATTATATATATTATATATTATATATTATACATTATACATTATACCTTGTACATTGTACATTGTACATTATACATTATACATTATATATTATACATTATATATTATACATTATACATTATACATTTATACATCATACATCATACATCATACATCATGCATTATACATTATATATTATATATTATATATTATATTGTTTAGCTGTATTTATTGTTTTATTATTACAATAATTATATACGTACATATATTATCATGACAAACATATATACATTTCTAACAAATATTTGTTAGAAATATTATATTACATTTCTACGAATATTTATGAGTATTACATTCTAATTATAAACTCTGATCTAGTTATATTTATTGCCAATTATTGTCGTACATTATTTTAATAATATATCGGTACATTTTATTCGTACATTAAATATAACTACGCCATATACCTACGCTATAAATATACATTCCACAGTTTTATTTGTTACAGTTTCATCATTCTTCCGTATAATCAACAATACTGCGATCTTTCATCGAGAGAATAATCACTTAATTCACAATTATGCATTAATACCGTCATAATTTATAATTCCGTTGGTATTCTCCATTTGCTCCATTTACTTTGGTATCTCCATTTCACCGCTCATCCCTTCTCGCTTTTGCCAGTCCTTGTTCGCCTTCCATTCGTGCCGGTATCTCTCAAGCTCGCCCTTAGCCTCTGTCTTCTCCAATTCCCCTTCGTTCTCTCTCTCTCTCTCTCTCTCTTTCTCCAAGACTTTCCCAACTGCGACTCAAACGTCTTCGAGGAGTCGACGGTAATTGAGTTCTTTTGCGTCGGGGCGGTTCTCGACTCGCTGTAAATCCGGAAGCACGCCCGCGAGATGTCGGATCCGCGTTATCAATCGTTCGTCGAGCACCGCAAGCGACCCTCTCCGCCCGATAAGCTTCGTCGGTTATCGGTCGCTCCCGATTCGCCGCCGAAGTCGTGGCAGCATCCGCTGACTTCCACTACTGCGCGGATCTGCAGATTGCAAACGAGGCTTTCTCGACGGGGGACTTTTGCTTCGATCGAGTCGAAGTCGAGGAACTCGAAAATTCGAAGATTGGAAGGATTAACGGTTAGGACCATGGTTTCTACCTCGTAGCGAGGTACTACTTGATTTACCAGGCGACAGTGAATTTCTTGCATTTCTTTCGAACGAAAATTTAACTTTCCTATTTGCCACTTTCGTGGATGTCACGTTCTTCGGAAGATTGTTATAGACCAAGTTATAATGGCCTTTCAGGTTATAGAATTGTAAGAATTTTCAATATTTAATTTTAATTTCTTCTGAATATTTAATATTTAATTTTTTTTAATAATAATTTAATACTTTAACATTGTATTAATAATAATATATCAATAATAATACACTGATAATTTAATATTATAATTTTAATATTAAAATATTAAATTATTAAATAATATTTTTTAATAATAATTTAATATTTAATTTTTTTTAATATTTTGTAAATATTATGTGACTACTAATATTACGTATATTAATAAAAATTATGTGTCTATATATATATATCTATATTTTATATAATTTATTTATATATCTATATATTTATAAATCTATAATTTATATATTTATATAAATATATAAATATATATATATAATTATAGATATAAATTTTGTATAATTATTTGTATATTTATGCATATTCCTCTATTTAATATATTTTACTAAAAGTCATTCGAGTCTCCAAATACAGACTGTCACAAATGTGTAAGACTTCTATGGGAAATTCTAAATTAGTCATTCATTGTGACAACCCTAGCGTTGAACAAACTGTCGCGTAGTAGTTTCCCTTCGTGTAGCCTGGGTCGATGGTTCTTCAGACGATTCACAAACAAACAATCAACTTCGTCCGTAAATTACTCTGCACTGTGTAAATTGGGAGGCGCGCGAACGACGAGAGAGTACGAAAAATATTAATATAAAATGCAATATATTGTATTATAATACAATGTATTAATATAAAATACAATATGAAATGTTGTAATATATAAAACGTCGTAAGTGGTACGGATCAATGGATCCTCGGACAACGCGAGTATTCGAGAGAGATGTCGCGATCTGTCGATCGACGGAGCGCCCATATTTCATCTTTCGCCCGTGCACGTCGTCCGCGAGACGATGGAACACGGATTTTCGACCACCGAGCGTTTAGCCAAAGCAAAATACCGTCGATGGTATCGATTTCGACGGCGGATCTTTCACGTCTTGGCTACGTGCTCGACGCTTCCAATGCAATTCTTTGTACCGCGACCTGAAAGGCAGCCTGGCGCATGGTTTTTGCATAAAAGGGATTGGGAGAGTGTCTTTGAGACGCGAACCAGGCTGTAATCCTCCTCTTTTTCTCTACTCTCTCTCTCTCTCTCTCTCGTGAGCGATAAGGGATGATTCATTGGCGCTATAAGTTGCTGGCTACTTGCCCCGTCCCTCAGGTATAATCGGAATTTTCTTACGTGACGTGACATAATATTGTTGGACGCAAAGTGTTTAACCCTCGAATTGCGAATTTGTGTGAATACTTGTGCATTCAAGGATTGATTGGACACCCCCTCTTGATTTTACATCAAATGGAATTATGTAAATTTCGTTCTATTCTTAAAATCGACAGAGGAGAATATCTTTTTGATTTAAAGTTTGCGTGTTTTTAACAAAAGAATCATTCAAATTATTGTAGAACATATGCACCGAATTTAGAAAATTTCTGGTGGTTCTACTATTAAAATTGATATTTATTTATATACAAAATATTCTTGCCGAGTGTTATATATTGAAAATAATGAATATCTTGTGGCAAACGATACTAAAATAGAATTATATAATACAATTCTATTAATAATATAAAATATGTAATATTTTGTACATAAATATATATTGATGTATAATACAAATATATTAATATATGATATTTCGTATATAAATATATATTGATTTATAATATAAATATATTAATATATATAGTATAATAATATAAAATATATAATATTTTATGTATAAATATATATTGATGTATAATATAATAATTACATATTATATTATATATCACACATCATTATATTATGAATATTATAAACGTGAACAAACTTTAAATATATATTAAAATGTTAAGAAATCATGTTGAAAATTGAACTGTAAAGATACAACATGCAATTAAGAGGGGTCCCTTTTTAATATTTTGCTAACTAAGAATACTTTCTGATTTCAGGGACGTATTTCATCTTGTACGACTTCAACGACATCTTCGAGAAGGATCAAGCCAGTTTCCTGGAACGAGAAAGGTTTCTAGGCATCATCAACACCATCTTCAAGAACATGTCTCAGATCGAGCGAGAAGCCATTACTTTCCAGGTATATATTCTCGTTAAACTTTCATCCCCTTGTTGTCCGACCCTCCACCCCTCAGCTCAGAAAACTGTTAAACAGCTCTCGAGGGCCTCTGTGGCGAAATTTAACCTATTAAGGGCTGAAGAAAGAATTTTCACTATGTGCCGTGTGTGCGTGTGTGTAGGGAATTTTTTCTTTTTTTTTATTAAACGGAATATATACGACTGCAGGAAATGACTTTGCAAGAGAAAGTTATTTGATTTTCTTCTTTTCTTTTCGAAATCATGGACTTAAAGTGAGGTGGAAAAATAAATATATTTAACAAAAATGTAAATATGCTGAAATATATACGTTTAAATATAAATGTATATTTTGGATAAGTTCTTGGAATTATATATGTTGGAATAAATATATTTAACAGAGTACATATACATATATATATAAATTTATATATATATTCATTTTTAATATTTATAAATTATATATTAATATTGTAATTATAATTATATATATTTATATAATTATATATTAATTTATTTTATAATTTTATAATTATATATTAGTATTTAAAATTATATATAAAAATTTTATATATGTAATATATATTTTTAAATTTTCATGTATATTAATATATATCATACTTTATATTAATTTATATATATATATAAATTTTTGGAATTATATATTCAAGTAATCTGTAAATGTTGAACGAATTCTTGGACTTATAGCCTGCAAATATAGCAATATAGATAGAAGCTACGCGAAATTTCCAACGAAAATAGCCTGAAGGCGTAAACGCACACTCGTCGCAAAGTGAAGAAACTCGTCTTAAGTGGCACAGTTTGTCACATCGGCGTCAAGAATGAGTCTTGACAGTCGATATTCCGCTCACGTCCCGCCAAGGCACACCCCACGGCCGTGGATAAGCAGCATAAGACGCTGGCTGCAGTAGCAATGGACCGCGCGAGTCAGACGGTCCTCGGTACTTTGTACCGTGTTCTGCGAATAAATGGTAGTGGCAGGCAGGAGTCAGACACACCTGGTTTAAATATTCCTGTCGCGTGATTGCGTCACGGCAGCCTTTGAATTTTCATGTCACTCGGGCTTGAGCAAATTTCATTTGTAAGTACAAAGTATATTAACTAATGCACTTTAACAAATATATAAAAATATACTTCAGTGTGACAGAGAATAACAATTTAATACAACGAGTTATTTTTAATATCTGTTCGAAGACGTCGGTTCAGGTTTTATTATTTTATGGTTAAATAAATTACTTGCGAATAATCCAATTAAGAGCATGAAGCTCATATAATGGGTTGAGAAATTATTTATGAAATAATAAGAATGTCGAGATGATGGAGTAATGGGAAAAATTATTTTCATGCCCGGGTAGACTAAAGTACACAGTTATTTCAAATAGCATTTAGTTAATTAGGATGATGTACTATTTAGGGATGAAGCTCTATCTCTAGGTAATCTCCAGCGACTTTCTCTGAAATTATTAATCAGTCAAGTTAATTTTCTTTCGGAACTTTCCCTTCGTCTTTATCCTCTTGAAAGTATAATCTGTCTTAAGGATAGGTGTTCCTTTACCGATTGGGTAATTATAGTAGATAAATCATAATAGCTTTCGTATTTTCTTTTAATTTGTATTATCGTATTATATATTATCTCGTGTGTAACAATATTATACTATTAATTTTATATATTAATGTTATAATATATTGGAATTTCATATTTTATTATATTATTATAAATATATTATGAAATATATAATATATTATCATAATTATATTATAATACAATATATTATGATAATTATATTATCTTAAATATTACAATTTCATATTATTATTATTGTTTTTAATTTTTATATGAAATGTCGTTTCTTAAACACGATTTTCATAGTGTATGTACATACATATATCTCCTCCAAAATATGTATTTAATCGAAATAATTATTTCTATCTCATTTAATATAGTTAATGTGTATATCATATGTGTATAATATGTATATAATATGTATATTATTGTGCATATCGTGTACATTATGTTTACATATTACATTATGTTATGGTGTATATCATGTATTTACATTATGTGTTATGTTATATCACAATGTATGTACATTATACATCATACGTGTTGCACATAGTGTGTGTATGCATTGTACTAGAACACGTATGTATATATGCATCATACACATCATGTTTATATATTATATTATAATATATGTATGTTTTACAGTATATATCATATTATATTATACCTATATTCATCTTATATTATGTATATATCCTATATTCATATTATTTTATGTACATATATATCCTATATAGTGTATGTGCAATTATACATCACATACATTATTGTACCACAGTATAATATACATTACAACATATGCACAGTGTAATATATATTATAACATGTGCACAGTATAATATACATTATAACATATGCATAGTATAATATATATTATATCATGTGCACAGTACAATATACATTATAACATATGCACAGTATAATATATATTATAACATGTGCACAGTATAATATGTATTATATACATTGTCCTAATGCGTGCATAATATACCTGCATAATACGACCTGCAGCACAACAATTATGCAACTATTATAAAAAATGCAAGCAAACTCCCCAACGCTCGAAGATAAATTTAATCACTATTCATAATACCACAGAAAGATCATTCTCTGGAGATCAATCTTTGCAGAGATAACTGTTTCAACCCCACCCTATAGAAAACCACCCTCGAAACGTTTTTCCTTCCGAGAGAGGATAAGATGTAAACCGTAGGAACCTCCGAAGATAAAGGAGATTGACAAGATTCGAGTGGAGTAAATACGATGGCAGTCTCTCGCGTTAAGTCCGGATGGAAAGTCACTAGTCCATCGCCGCCCCTTTCTCGACGCGTTAATATCACGGCGGAAATGGTGGCCGACAAAGGGCCGTGGAACACCATGGAACGCTGTATATAGGGTTGGCATCGCAGTTAACCAGGTACACGCGCAGTTAACCCTGTTCGAACGCTGTTTCAAAGTGGCTCTCTAACTCTCGCTTCTCACCTGCACGTGAAAATCAAGCTTGCAGGCTTGTTCGGGGGCGGTGTATTTCAACATCGAGGAAGTACCGTATTAGCGCAGTAACTTTTTTCTTCTTTTTTTTTTATTACAATGTCGTATCGTCATGAAATTAGAAGTATAATACTGTCACTGTATAATATTGTATAATAATATCTTGCGAT
Organism: Tetragonisca angustula; assembly: GCA_036937485.2. NCBI lineage: Eukaryota > Metazoa > Arthropoda > Insecta > Hymenoptera > Apidae > Tetragonisca > Tetragonisca angustula. The sequence continues at coordinate 754,859 of JAWNGG020000106.1, read as the reverse complement.
TTTGTTTAACTTTCTTTTTCAGCATTCAGTTTTAACTTTAGTTTAGGTTAGTACTTGATACTGTTTAATGAAGAAAATTCCTTAAGGTGACGAGAAATTAATAATTATTCGGTCATTTATTTGATTATTTGATTATTGTAAAATATATTATATATTCAATAGTCAAATAATATTTAATTATATTTAATATAATATATATTATACTATATTATATTATATTATATATAACTACATGTTATGCAGTAATATATTGTACAATATATTGTGTAACACAATAGTATATTATATGCTATAATTGTATGTTATACAATAATATATTGTACAATATATTATATATCACAAATGTATGTTATGCAATAATATATCGTACGATATATTATGTAGTACAATTGTATATTATACAACAATATATTATATATTATAACTGTGTGTTATACAATAATATATTGTACAATATATTATATATTATAATTGTATGTTATGCAATAATATATTGTACAATATGTTATGTATTAAAATTGTATATTATATAATAATATATTATATATTTTAATTGTATGTTATACAATAATATATCATACAATACATATATTATGTATTACAATTGTATATTATATAATAATATATTATATATTTTAATTGTATGTTATACAATAATATATTGTACAATATATTACATATTATAATTGTATGTGATGCAATGATATATCGTACATTATATTATGTATTGCAATTGTATATTATACAATAATATATTATATATTATAACTGTATGTTATACAATAATATATTGTACAATATATTATACAATTGTATGTTATACAACAATATATCGTTGAATATATTATGTATTACAATTGTATATTATACAATAATATGTTATATATTATAATTGTATGTTATACAATAATTACAATTATTGTATAATATGTTTCATCGTTACAATACAATACAATATTGTATTTACCGACACATATTGAATACAAATATTGTATAGCATACAATATTTATTCTATGGTATGTTTCATTATTTATTTGATTATTTAATTATTTAATTATCTACGGAATTACAACTTAAATAATTGATTATGTGATCGTCTGTGTAACTATTTGAGTGTTCGATTATTTGTTCATCTTTATTATTTGATTAGCTATCTGATTATTCACTTGTTTATTTGATTATCCGAGTTGTTTGTTTGGCTATTCGTCGATTTATTCGATTCGCGGAATTATTCACGTGGAAAGTGTCGATGTCGAAATGTTTAATAGAAAACGCCGAGATTTCGTACGCGTGTAAACGAAAGCGCGGAACCTCACCCATGGGAAATTTAGGGGAACGTTAATGCACGCGTTTATTCCGATGGTCCAACGGGCATCGTAAATATTGGTTGTCTGTCGCGCGGACCGTCTGATATTTCAATTATGCGCCCGAGTTCAGATAACACCAGCTTGATATCGATCTTCACGAAAATTAATTTAAATCAAAAATAAGTTGAAAATGAACGGAACTGTTGTTCATTTTTCCAACGAAAGTTATCAAATTATTCTTATGAAATTGTTCGTTGTTTGTTGCTTCAAATGTTTTAGAATCGCCGTTTGACATTGTCTCTTCAAACCACTCTGAACAAAAATTCGAACGATCATTCCCAAAAACGATAGATAGAAAAATGACACAAATTTCCAAATTAAAAACTATCCGATCGTTCGATCGCTTGCAATTATAGTTGATGTGTAATTATTATTTGTACTCTATCAATTTTTGTTATTACTTTCAATTTTACAGATTTAATTAAGCACGAATTTCTTCTAAGAACTCACTTTGATTTCCAATTATTGTCTCTTCGTACTTTGAATCCCAGGTTACTCGAGAAACTGGAAATATATAAATTACAAAATTTATATAAATATATAAATTTTATATATTTATTTATAATACAATATTACAAAATTTTAAAACTGGACTTTACTTATATAAAATTTATATATTTATATATTTATTTATATTATAATATTATAAAATTTTTACTTAAAACTGGAAATATATAAATTACAAAATTTATACGACTGTATAAATTTCATATATTTATTTATATTATAATATTACAAAATTTTTACTTAAAACTTTACTTATATAAATATATATATATATATTATAATATTATAAAATTTTTACTTAAAACTGGAAATATATAAATTACAAAATTTATATAAATAAACATATATAAATTATATAATACATTATGTAATATTTATATAGTATATATATTTATTTATATTATAATATTGCAAAATTTTTACTTAAACCTGGACTTTACTTATATAAAATTTATATATTTATACATTTATGTAATATTATAAAATATTTACTTAAAACTGGACTTAACTTATATAAAATTTACATATTTACTTATATTATGTTACAAAATTTTTACTCAAAACTGGAATTGTATAGATTACAAAATTTATATGAATATATAAATTACAGAGTGTTTTATGCTTCGAGATAATGTCGGGTCACGCGAGACGATTTGTTATTTGATACTTTATTCAAACAATTCCCCCCCCCCCAACTTCAGATCCTCCACTTTGTTGAACGTTGAATTATTTAACCAGACAGTCGTTTCTGAATGAAGATCGGTGAATCGACAACCCCCGGCCATTTCTACGTGGCATAAAAACGTTAAGGGTGTAATATAAAGTGGTCACGCAGCCTCTAATCTCTCGCAGGAATTTACGCGGGTCATGCTGAGGGGGGGAGAAGCCCGTTTTTCAGCCTGTTTAAGAGGCGAAACTACCACCGTTGCCTCCAATAAACTACCCTCCATTAAATTCACCGTCTTCATCTGGCCTTAATTTTCATTTTTCTTTCCCCTTCTCCCGTTTTGTCCTATTTACGAAGAAGGAAAGATATATACCGGTGTGAAAATTGCTACGAGCAAGGTTTAAAAGGTTCGCGTTTCCAAAGTAGGGAATTTCTGAGCATGTTTGCGCTTAATACCTCGATTGTTGTCCGATTTATATCGAACATCTCATTTAAGTGAATTTTGAATCGATTACTCGATCCTGATTATTGTTTCATTCCAGTCATCGAACTAAAAGTTGAAAGTTTTATTTAAATCAAATGATTAATCTTGGAATTTTAATTTGCCTTGAAATTCTAATACATTTGTCTAATATATTTATATAATTCTATAGTATGTACATGCTGCAAGAGTATTTAATTAATATTAAATATAATTAACACTTGTAAAAACTATAATAATTAATGTATAAAGAAACAGAAAATGAATTACATGTATTATAATATTACAATATTAATAAATATTGTAATATATTTTATTATAATTTATAATCTTATGGATATATAAATCGATATTATAATGACAATTTTACCAATATTAAAATATTATAATATTTGTAAAATTATCAATATTACAGTATTGATATATATACTTATAGGATTATATAGATCTTATACAATTCTATATATTATAGGATAATATAATTAATATTTATAGAAACTATAATAACTAATATATAAAGAAATAGAAAATGAACTACATGTATTATAATATTACAATATTAATAAATATTGTAATATATTTTATTACAATTCATAATTTTATAAAGTTGTATAAATCGATATTATAATATTGACAACTTTACCAGTATTAAAATATTATAATATTAGTAAAATTATCAATATTACAGTATTTGACATATATACTTATAGGATTATACAGATCTTATACAATCCTATATATTATAGGATAATATAATTAATATTTATAGAAACTATGATAAAGAAATAGAAAATGAATTACATGTATTATAATATTACAATATTAATAAATATTGTAATATATTTTATTATAATTTATAATCTTATGGATGTATAAATCGATATTATAATACCAATATTAAAATATTATAATATTTGTAAAATTACCAATATTACAGTATTGATATATATGCTTGTAGGATTATATAGATCTTTAGTATGCATTGCAGTACTAATCTAATTCTAATTTATTTTTCTTAGAATAAATTAAATTTATTATTGATTTCGTAGACAACAAACAAATAATAATACGAAATTATTGCTGGAAAAATTCAATTCGTTAAATGAACCTGCATCATTGAGAAAATAATACTCAACTATGAAATCTTTGAAATACAATAAAATCCAATTAAGTGAGAAAGCAGATCCACACAATACTAGCAAAGAAGTGTAACAATTAATAAAAAAAAGCAAATTACATATACATGTGTACGCATACGTCTCTACAATCCTGATTTAGTATTTTATAGTTATATGACAACTGTTATATAATATTTTATATATATATATAATGTAATTATATAATTTTATATAATATAATATAATATTATATTACATAACAGTTATATATAGTTATATATAATAGACTATAATATTACACAACAGTTATGTGATATTACTATATATTATATAAAAATTATAACAATTCGTCTTCGTTAAATTAAATTAACAATAAATTAAATTTCTCATCAATCCTTTAAACGAACAAACGACTAAAACGAAGTTCAAAAACTATTGTCCCAAGAATTCGATTCGATTCGAACCGAACTAAATGTCCTGTATTGTACGTGCATACATACATACACATATATATACACGCGTCTAACAACGAGGAGAAAAGGCAAGTGTCGTCGAGATCGATCGACGAGAGCTTCAGAGCGACGATGTCCATCGGGGTCGTGGGTCGAGTGTCTCCGAGGGTTCGCCGGAAATTCCTCCTTCTTTCAAAGACAAACAAGCTACGGTCGTGACCGTGGCAACTTCTATCGTGAGTGAGCAAGTGTCCGAAAAAGAGGGCGGTCCCGGCTCGGTTGATCAATATCCCTGTGTACACGGTCAATGTCACGTCACTCCCTCACCCTTTTGTTCGAAAGTCAACCGCAGATCCGCGCGCTGTCTAATTAGCTTTCTTTCTCTCGCCGACGAGATGTCCTTTGTAACGCGTCGCAGCCACCTTTGTCGAGGATCAGAGGGTGTGAGGACCCTTGTTCGTTTAAGGGGGCAGGACCAATAAATTATGTATACTTTGGAGGGCTAGTAAAAAGAAAAAACTACATACTTGATTGACATAAGCTTTTTTGTGGTTTATTTCGACATATTATGAACTATGAAAAGCAACATTAAATAAGAAAAAAAAAGAGGGCACTTGTTTAGCTTTTTAACGGCATCCTTTTGCATAGCTTTTTTTTTTTACATTGCCTATCGGTGTGCATGTTTCCAGCGAAACAGGCAAAGCTGCAACAAAAAGGCAAAACATGTACAAAAATCTCGAGTATCGAGGGAGACGATATTGCAAAATATCAGTATAACTCGCAAAGTGTTGAAGAATGTTTAAGTCTGTGATAATAGAAAGTTATTTTATCTAGTAAGTGTTGTATATAAATAATTTGCAAATTCATGTTAACTGTTGCTAATTTTGTATATTAAATTTTATATATTTGTACAATATTACAATATTTAATATTACTACATTATATAATATTTAAATATTACAATAATATATATTATCTAAATATTTCAATATTATTTATTATATATTACATATTATTTATACAATATAACATTATTGAATTTAATTATATTAAATATTGTCATATTGTTATATTAAAGTATAGCAAAGTGAATTTATACAAATCAATTTATCGTTTATTTATGCCAGTATTATACATATGTTAGTATATTAGTATTACTCGAATATTCAAGTGTGTGTTATAAGTGACTGAGTAACATTTTAATACATTTATATTTAAATGTAACGTGTTTTCATTTTAATGTCTGGGCGCAGTTAATATCAAATGTATTTAATACTCGAAGAAATAAAGTGATCAATGTTGAAAGAAATAGAAACTGAATTACACATATGTTGCAACAAGTTACATCAATATATAAATAATGAATTATAATTCGAAAAGAATGAGAAGTAGTTATCGTCTCCCTCGAAATTGTAACAAATTCATTCAACTTAAATAAATTGTCAACACTGTGAAAGAAATAACGCTCGACTGTTAAATCTTTGGAATAAAATTCATTCTAAACTAAATATATATACACGCAGTTTATTTAACAAAAGGTAATAATAAAATTCATTCTAAACTAAATATGTACGTGTAATTTATTTAACAAAAGGTAATAATAAGATTCATTCTAAACTAAATATGTACACGCAATTTATTTAACAAAAGGTAATAATAAAGTTCATTCTAAACTAAATATGTACACGTAATTTGTTTAACAAAAGGTAATAATAGTTCTCCATAATTGGATGGATGAAAGCAGAAAAATATTAACATTTCGTTTCAAACGAAACTCTTTCTTCCCTCCTCCCTTTGTTACACGTCTCACTCGTTATTGTTGCTTCTTCCTCGCCCTAAATCGTTGCATTCTCGCCCAAGAACAACCGCAAACGAACGGAATAAATAAACTGGAACCGATTCTTCACGCGATATCGAGTATCGCGGATTTCGAGAGGATTAATGAGCGGAATATTCATGGTTGATTTTGGGGGAGGGGGAGAGAAAAGAGAGCATACATATTTACGCGAACCGCGTTCGATTTTCGTGAAAACGTCGGCAAAATTGGTTCACTGGTATTTAGGGAACAGGGGCGTAGATAAACATTTGCATATGTATGATCGGCCATCGGTCCAAGATTCCCTCAAGGGTGAGAAAAGTGGCGAGAGGGTCGCTTCTTGCGGCTCGCAGAAAGGGAAATATCCCCGTGCAGAATATAGCTCGCGACTCGTGACGGAGGGATTTTATTTTCGAGGAAGGAAGAGATACAGAGAGATTGTCAGCGAATAATACTTGGACTAGTGACGATAATTGTAACGACGTGTTGATATTGTGTAATAGTAATTATGGTGTCGTGTAATGTTAATATAATATAATATATTAATATAATTATTATATAATTAAATATAAGTAATATTAATATAATATAATATAATAAATTGTTGACAATTAATATTATATATTATATATCAATAATATATTAACATAACTGTTATATAATTAAATATAGTAATATTTAGTAATATTAATATAATATATTATATATTAATGATATATTAATATAGCTGTTATATAATTAAATATAGTAATATTTAGTAATATTAATATAATATATTATATATTAATAATGTATTAATATAATTGTTTTATAATTAAATATAATAATATTTAGTAATATTAATATAATATAATGGTAATAATATATAATATAATTATAATAATAATATATAATAGCATGACACAACGTGAAGATAAATCAAAGCCTGTAAAATCTTAGTTCTACCAAAATTAATTCAAATAACAACTCACTCTCTTGCAACATAAACTTTTATAAACGATTCTTTTTCATGGAGTGATTCATCGTTTGAAATTGTTAGTTCTTGCCTCATTCGTACAAAGCATTCGAATCAAGATTTATTCTATTTCTTTATTCTGTTTATAAGATTATTTTATCCATTTATAAGATTATTTATCTTTTTTTATAATTTCAGTGAAAGATCTGTTCGAAATCATTCGAGAAACTTGTTATGTTACTGCGTTATAACTCCGCGTCGTAACGTGAAGTGGAATGAGCGCTCGAGCACAGAGTTAGATTCCTCTCGTGAAAAGAGAACGTCTCGTGCAATTTTCTCACGAGGCGTTATATTTTCAGAAGGTGCGCGCATTTAGTTGAAAATTTTTCACGCTCTTGGCCGGGGGAGTTCCGGCTCGGAAGTATCGCGGAGCAACGAGAGATTCGGCTGAAAGGATCGTAGCTTTTTATTCCGGAACGCGGAAGCAGCTCGATTTTTCACGTTCCTCGAGAAAAATTCTTGGATCTGGGTCGTGGGAACATCCTTTTTTTTTTTCTTAAATATTTAAAATATGACAGTCGTAATTCAAAATTATACTCGTCAGCTGTTCGTTCAGATCATTGCCAATTTTAGAATTCATAAAAATTGTACTCGATTGGACTTCTACCCTCGATTTTTAACCTTCTTAGTTGTATAATATCGAATTGCAGGAATTGAATTTCGAAAGGAAAAGCAGTGAATTTAAATTTTCAATTTTAATCCTTCGAACTGAATGTATTTTCTGAACTAAGTTTCAATCACGCCCAAACTACAGTAACTAGTGACGTAACGAACGTAATAATGAAATAAATATTCAGTTCCTTCTAGTTGTTAATTTTAATCGCAATAAATCAAATTCTGGACTCTTTTACTTTTTCACTCATGAACAAAAACTAGGAAAGGTACTTTTCGTAAGAAAAAAAAATATATTTTCTATTTCCTATTTCTTTCTTTTTTTTTTGCGAATTTTACAGTTTTTTAACGACTGAGAATACGAAGCAGTTTGGTTTGCAGTCAATGATTATTCTATTATGCCATATTGCATCACGTACATTTATTCATAGTTAGACAGTAGATAATGGCGAAACAGAACATGGTTTTCCATCTTTTTTAGTTAAACCATAAAATTTCCATCGGAGACATTGAAGCTCAAATAATAGAGAAATTTTATAATACTTTGCAATTGAGAGTATACAGGTTTTTGTAATATTTTTATGTTTGACAAGAAATTATTTAAAAATACACTGAGTTACAAGAAATTATTTAAAAGTACTATAATAAAGTAATATAAAATACAAGAAATCATTTAAAAATAACATAAAATACAAGAAATTATCTAAAAATAATATAAAATACAAGAAATTTAAAAATAATATAAAGCGGAAAAAATACACTGTATATTTCACGAGAAATTATTTAAAAATACACTATATATTTCACAAGAAATTATTTAAAAATACACTGTATATTTCACAAGAAATTATTTAGAAATACACTGTATATTTCACAAGAAATTATTTAAAAATAACATAAAATACAAATTATTTAAAAGTACTATACTAAAGTAATATAAAATACAAGAAATTATTTAAAAATAACATAAAATATAAGAAATTATCTAAAAATAATATAAAATACAAGAAATTTGAAAATAATATAAAATGGAAAAAATTATTTAAAAATACACCGTATATTTCACGAGAAATTATCTAAAAATACACTATATATTTCACAAGAAATTATTTTAAAATGCACTGTATATTTCACAAGAAATTATTTAAAAATACACTATATATTTCACGAGAAATTATTTAAAAATACACTATATATTTCACGAGAAATTATCTAAAAATACACTATATATTTTACAAGAAATTATTTAAAAATACAGTATATATTTCAGAAGAAATCATTTAAAAATACACTGTATATTTCACAAGAAATTATTTAAAAATGCACTATATATTTCACAAGAAATTATTTAAAAATACACTGTATATTTCACAAGAAATTATTTAAAAATTCACGTATTTAAAAATATACAATTTAAAAGTATACAATTATTTTAAGATATACAATTATTTAAAATATTCGAGAAAAATTATATATCGGTCATTTTCACTGCTTCGGTAGTGAATACCTAAAAATCATTTTCGTTTCACTTCGAGGACAGTTTTTCACGTCGCTGTAGACCGCGAACAAAGCGCGCGAAGCATCGTTCGAGTCGGGGGGTGTCCGGGCGTTCCCAGGCGTTCTCCCCTGACGTCAGTGAAACGTCATCCGGGTTAACCGAGCCACGGCGTTATTCCTCCGCGCGAGTCCTCCTCTTCCCTCGTCCACACTCGACAAATAAAAACCCGCTCGCTCGACTTCGTTTCTTTCTACCATTTTCCGGCCTTTCATTTCGGCCTTGTCCCATTGAAATTCAAGCGACCAACGAGCACCGTGCATTCTGCATCGTGTCGGGTCTTTGCAACGACGCGAAGCTAGTTTTTTTTCTCTTCTTCTTCTTCTTCCTCTTCTCCTTCTTTTTTTTTTTTTTTTTTTCTTCTCGCGTAGCACACGAGAAATTGGAGAGGCCTTTCCACAGGTGGCCCGCGCCCGGATGGCGCAAAAGGCACAGATAAAAGGGAGCGCCGAAAATTGATTTCCGACAAGGTGGCCGCATTTACATACTACTCGTACGTTACTCGGCCAGCCACCGGCGGATGCCTTGGCGCGCGATTTGCATCCCCCACCGCCACCCCCTCTCTCTTACTGTCGGTATTGCCGGACGGTTTTGGGAAAAATATGCAGGAATTTGGAATAAAAGATGTCTTATTGACGTTGCTTTATTTATTGTTGAGTAAAGTTAGAAATTTTTATTTAACTGGGAATTGATAGGAAATAGAAGCTTTGACACTACGGTGACGTGAGAGATTAGGACTAAAACTTGCTACGCTCTCTATATTCTCCTTCCGCTCTGGAGTGGACGTGCCAAATATCTTCTCAATTTTAGGTATATTGAAATAGAACACGGGCGAAACAAACAACAAATTTATCACTCCTTAAGTAATTTCTGTCCAGTGAATCAGTGTGCATGGTGTTGGTCACTCGTTATGGTCCGCGAACCGGTTACTAACGCAAGAGACTTCAGTTTGTTTCAATTATACCCAAATTTGGGTGAAAGTTTCTTCCCACCTATTGTTTGTGATGAAGCATCTGGTATATAGTTTGAAGTAATGAAAATGAATTTTTCAAAAAAATAAATGAGTAAAATTTATTTCGCACCTTTTGTATCAAGGTTTCTATTAATTGATAATATAAAAAAATTAATTGATAATATATGAAATAATTTTAATTATCTTGAAAGTAAATGATCTAAATATCTATATACGTTTATTAAATATATTAATTATGTATATATACATACATACACACACTATATATACATATACAATACATTACGTATATTATATATTATAATATATTATAATAATAATAACATATATTATAATTATATATATATATATATACATTTATTATTTTTTTTGTGTAAAATAAAAAACATAATTATCTATTTAGAAATTAAATGTTCGTCGTATTTATTAATATTTTTTTAAAATAAATTTTTGCAATAAATCTGGCTTAATAATAAAACATCTAGAGTGTTAGGTGACTTCCAACCCAATTCTGAAGTTACCCCCGAAACAACGACAAACTCGACAATTTCTCGAATTTACAAGATCTCTCCTCGTCTTCGTTCTCGACGACAACGAGCTGACCGACTCGAGTCGAGTGGTCAGGATTGGTCCCTGGACAGTTTCGTCCTTGGTCAGGGCGTCGTATCAAATGACGTCAGAATTAATTATTTACTCGCGTGGCGGAAGACGACGGCCACTGCCGGGGGGGAGGAAGGGGGCAGCCTGAAAAATTGTTAGGGGGAGGGGGAGTGGCGACGATCGATCCTGGCCAGGAGTTTGCCAAGGGTCTGCACAGGCATTCGCAAACGCGTGTTCATAATTACCGACCCAGATACTCGTTAACTCCCGGTTTTAGGGTTAATTATAAATGTGCTACGCGCGGCGTATCTTATCTCGGCCACCCCGTTGCCGATGTTTTAGCCATCGAATCCACACACACACACACACACACACAGATTTCTGTTCTGTTTGGATTTCGTCGAACGACGCGTCTCCAACCTAATTGTCGGAACACGATTAACAGATTAAGGGGATGTTCTAGTGCGAAATGCGTGTTTTTTTTTTAACTTTGTTAGGGAATTTTTTTGCAAAGAAACTATTATACATTTTGCAGTCAAATTGGCAGGGTTTATTTGTACGTATTTCGACGACGTTTGAAAATTTTTCAGGACGAAAATAGTTGAAATAAGTGGCACTGTGCATACTCTCAAAAAGGTCGTCTCACGTTATCCATGATTCCGGCCATTCTGCTTGTCGGAAATAAGGAAACGCGAGTGTTCCTTAATTAGTATAAGTTTGGCTATAGGCAGCTACCGAAACAAAAGAAAAAAGTCGGTAATTAAAAAAGTGGCGATACTTTGAAGTTCGATTATCGATTTTTGCATATTTTTGTTAAACCTTGGAAGCCTAAAAAAATATAAAAAGTAAAACTTTTTGGTTGATTCTGGTAGGGGCTATAGTCACAAATATACTGAATGCGTACTTAAAATTTCGAGTCAATTGGTCAAGTAGATTTTGAGATATCATGGACACCGTTCTGAAAAACATAATTTCCAGAAAAATTTCCTTTAAAGTTTAGTATTGCGGTAACAATGACGCTAACAATCGTCGCGTCCTTCGAACAACCATAACTTCGTCAATTTTAGGAGTTCACATGTAAGGTTACACAGATTTATTTTTAAAACTATATCCTTTAAGAATATGCAAAAAAAAAAAAACAAAATCGACCCTTTAACCCTCTCAATCTCAGACAGACCGAGTCGTCGCTTCGAATCATCGTTTCGATGTAAATTTAAACGTAATATCGAAGAATGTCCCCAATTATTCTCAAAAAAAAAAAAAAAAAAAAAAAAGAACACTTGACTAAATTGACCGAATTTATCTCTCGAAAATTTTTTGTCTGAATTAACCTACATTCGGAATTCAACGAGTCGCCCATTAATGCAGGCGCTTTTATTAAAAAGCGAACGAAATCCACGGTAAATCGAGTCGATGAGAAAGAAAGAGGGAGGGAGGGAAAAAAATATCGAAACGTTTCTCCAATTTGTAGAATCTCGAGGGTCGTTAACCGGCGGGTGGGGTGGGGGATTTTGTAAAATCGGTTTCGAGAGCCGCGAGCAGAGTAAAATTCGTATTTACGAAGCTTGCCGCGTAATTAAACACCGCCCCGTCGCCACCCTACAATTAGTGAATTCGCATCGCCATCAACCGTGGGCATATTCGACTTTCAAATTTCTATCCTCGTGAAACTCACCTCGGCCGACCTGGTTATACTCCGGATTATTTGCCGTTCGAAAATTCCGCTCGACACGAATCTGTTTGGACTGGCGTGAAGCCCGAACGAACTGGAAAGTACAAATCGCTTTGTTGAGATTTGAAATGTTTATTGGAATAATATATCACGTACATCGTGAATTTCTAGTTTGGCGGTTCTGTTCCCAATTCTGTCTATTTCTGTTTTGCCCCATTTTTGATATTTAATAGTTCAGTCATTTTCTTCGTTTAATTTGTGTTAATTTATATTTTTTATTTGTATCTATATATTTTTTTATTTAATTTATATTTTTTATATGTATCTATATATTTTTTTTATTTAATTTATATTTATCTTTTAATATATATATATATTTATTTAATTTATATTTATATTTAAATATATATTTATTTATTTAATTTATATTTATATTTTAATATATATATATTTATTTAATTTATATTTATATTTTAATATATATATATTTATTTAATTTATATTTATATTTTAATATATATTTATTTATTTAATTTATATTTATATTTTAATATATATATTTATTTAATTTATATTTATATTTTAATATATATTTATATTTTAATATATATATTTATTTAATTTATATTTATATTTTAATATATATATATTTATTTAATTTATATTTATATTTTAATATATATATATTTATTTAATTTATATTTATATTTTAATATATATTTATATGTATTTAATTTATATTTATATTTTAATATATTTTTATATGTATTTAATTTATATTTACATCTATATATTTTTTTATTTATACTTAATTTTTATTTTACTATTTATATTTATATATTTTTTTATTTAATTTATATTTTTATATTTATATCTTAATTTATATTAATTTTTATTTTTTTATTCAACATATATTTAATATATTATAATCTTTTGATATTTAATTTAATATCTAGTAATTTTTTTTAATTCTTCAATTTCTTTATTTCTGTCATGCCTATTTTTAATTTTTGATATTTAATAATTTGGTATTTTGATATTTTTATAAAAATTTTTATTTAATAATATTTTTCGATATTTCTAAAACAGAAGAAATAAGAACCATATAACTGTTTCAACCGAATGGCCGCGAAACTAGAAATCTAGCGAGTAACAAACACATTGTAGAATTTCGATTAAAATGGTGAAATTGACGCGAGCAGGAACGCGTTATTCGAAACACGAGTAGAAAACGTAGATCGTTTTATTAACGCGTGGAAAAATTTATTAGAACGACAAATAATTCAGGTCGGACCTCCGTCAAAATGGTCAGAATAATGTTTCGGTTTAAGCTCGGAGCGAATCGAAATGTAAATTAAAACGGAATGTAAATTGTTTCGTTGACGTGTAAAAATTTTATTAGAATAATATAAACCCTCGATCGAAATTGTTATAATAATAAAATTCAATCGGAAGATTGAACGTAAAATTGCAATGTAGAAATGAGTTTGAAAAGCACTGATTGTGTTATTGAGGTATAAAAAATTCATGAGAATAATAAATACTTAGCTCGCAAAAGCTCGATTAAAATGGTCAAAATATTTGGAACAAATGAGAATAAACTGAAAAATGTAAATCATTTTACCAAGATGTGAAGAATTTTATTGGAATAGTATTGAAATACTTTGCTAGGAAATCTTGTTCGACGAGTTTGAGGCACGAAATAGTTTTCATAGTTTAAAAGGAGGAAGTAACTTTCAGAGCCTCGAATTAACTTAAATCTTCAATCTTGGATCGTAAATTTATGCAGGAAATTTCAATCATCTGAAAGTGGGTAAACTTATTAAAAAAAAAAAAAGGAAAAAGAAGAAGAACGAACAGTTAGTTTTATTTCTACTTTCAACAAATTATAGAATCAATTGGGAGAAAATTTTCATGGATTTAAAATAAGAAGGCAGAAGTTTTCAGAGCTTCGAGTTAATTTTGAGCTCTTCAGCTCTCGACTAAATCAATTTTTAAATTGAAGACTCTTCCTTGAAAAAGAAAAAAAGTAAATAGCTTTATTTGTCTCTACTGACAAGGTTCAATTCTTGCTCTTGTTTCTCAATATTTTTTAATGGCTTGTTTAATAATTAATAATTAATGATACAATGTTTCAACATATGTTGTAAAATATTTAACAATCACAACGTTAATTATATTTGTAATATATATATATATATTGCATTTCGCAACTGTATGCAATACATAACAAATGATATTATTTCAAATTTCGTGAATCAGTATTATCCAGCAAATTTGAATTGTGAATTTCAATTTCACACGCGTCAAAGCCAAATCTAGAATGAAATTATATTTTATTAATGACATCGCGTGAAATATAAGCCGTGTAATTCCCGAAAATTACACATCAGATGAAATTAAATAGAAATTAGGTGTAATTCTTAATAAAAGAAAAAAAAAACTGTTACACGACAATCTCGATCTTATTCTAACAAACGAAAATTTTCATAATCTTATATGGAGAATGTACATCTTCGATGCGAAGTTGAGAGAAGTTCCTCTCGAGATTCTTTTTTTCTTTTTCTCTTTCTCAAAATTAATTAATTATAGTATATTTAATATATCTTATTAATACAATTATATTACTTATAATATAGTTAATTAAAAGTTATATTTAAATTAATATATAATATAATATATATAAATATAATGTATTTGATATTAATATTAAATATATATAGACATAATATATTAAATATTAATATAACATATGTATAATATAATATAATAAATTATATATATATATTAATTTTGATTTGATTATATATATGTATATTGAAAATGATCGAGAAATATAGTTCAAGCGTAGCAAGGTCAGTATAGAAACAGATGGCACGTGGTACGACGTTTTACCAGTGATATTAATGGTCTCCAGTTATCGAGCTAGTAAATCAGGTACCGTGGTTACACGGTTGCCCCGATAAGTGGCAACCCCTTAAATCTGCTTCCCCTAACTTCCCTGTTTCTCTCTCTCTCTCTCTCTCTCTCTCTCTCTTCTGTTGCGTTTCATTTCTTTTCTTAAATTAATATATCTCTCTAAACTCCACAATCTTTAGTAACGTCGTGTAATTATATTCTTGAAATTATATCTGAATAATTTTTTTAAAAAAAGAAACAATTTCACGTGACTCTGTATATCTATAATCTATAATCTGTATTAGTCACATTTCACCCAAGTATTAGTACAATTCACATTTTGAAAATGTTATCTTGGGCAACATGTATGTAGATGTTGCACAACTATTTTATTATTGGATTTTCGTCGTTTAACTGTTTGATCATTTATTTTATTATTCGAAGTTCTATTCGATATCTATTTGTTGCTCGATTATTTTATTTAGTTATTTTTTAATAAAATTTTTGTTTAATTATTTAAATTAAGTTTGTTATATGTATGTGTCGTATTATTTTATTTTTATATTATAATGTCGTTATATATTATTACATATCATATATTATATATTATTATAGTCGTGTTATATATTATATTATTACATATCATATATTATATATTATTATAGTCCTGTTATATATTATATTATTACATATCATATATTATATATTATTATAGTCCTGTTATATATTATATTATTACATATCATATATTATATATTATTATAGTCGTGTTATATATTATATTATAATGTCGTATTATTATATTTATAATGTCAACTGTTGCTTCATTACTCGAGAAGAAACTATTATTAAATGAAGGAAAATCTCGTTCTTTCCTTTTTTACTTACTTTTTCTACATAAAAATTATCTGACGCAAAACGTTACGAACCGACAGAACTGTCGAAAAAATAAAAATTACACGTGAGGAATATTAAATGTTTTTTTCGAAACTGAAAAGATATCTCTAGATAGGTTATTTTAACGAAGAATAATATATAACGTGATATAAACGTGGAATTAATGGATTCAAGTGAGTGGAGCGTATTTATGTAAGAGAGCATGAATTTTGAAAGACCTTTCAGCCCCCTGTTATCGTGAAAATTCAAAAGGGAAATTCAATTCAAGAGTTGTCCCCTTACAACGTCGTTCAGCTTGAAAATTACATGCTCATATTAAACAATTCGTGTTTCGAAAACTTTACATCCGCGTTACTGTTATTTTTATTATTTCACATTGGCAACTATTAGGTCGTAAATTCGAGATCGATGCAATAAATTTAATTCCACAGTCCCCTTTCGAAAATTCACAACTTTCCAAGTATTTGAATTTCAAAAAATTTACAATTATCTAATTTTCTCGATTTAATTTGAAATACGAAATTTCTACAATTTTCTCTTTTCATAATTTACGACTAACTAATGATTCTTTCTCCGTTATAAATGAATGAAATTCAAAGAATTTTCTTGCATTTCATCAATATCAGATACGTGACAGTATTAACAGTTTAATAATTGATAACGACAACGATAATAAATATATATTTTATACTAATTTTATTATCAGCTATGTTAGACTTCTTTGTGCTTCACTTAACGTAGATTAAATCATTAAATATCGTCTAGGATATTAAATTATTAAATATCATCTAGAATGTTAAAGAAAACTTATCACGTTATCAAAATATTTTTTGTCGTTCAAAACTACCCCCACGTTTTAGAGAAAATTTTCTTTCATTAGCTTCGCATGAAAGAACTGATTTTTCTTTCTTATACTCCGTTTTCCGATAAAAGGAGAAATATATAATAATTTCCGAATGTGTAAGAGAGTTTAGGTACTGCCAAAAATTATATCGCTCTGGAAAATAATTGGGTAGGCGACTTCAAATGACAAATATAAATTCCAGTATCAGTAATAATGCAAATATAATATAATAATATAAGTATAATAAACAATAATATAATTTTTATTAATAATAATAAAAATATAATAAACAATAATATGCAATAATAATATTATTTTTATTAATAATCAGCCAAAACATAATATAAATATAAATAATAATATAATAATATAAATATAATAAAAAATAATATACAATAATAATATAAATTTTAATAGTGTAAAATTAATAATAATATGATAAACAACAATATGCAATAACATAAATTTTATTAATAATAATATGAATGTAATAAACAATAATATACAATAATAATATAATTTTTATTAATAATAATCTAAATATAATATAAATGTAATAAATAATATACAATAATATAAATTCTAATAATATAAAATTAATAATAATATGATAAACAATAATAACATAAATTTTATTAATAATAATTGTAAATGTAAGAGACAATAATAATAATTCTGAACATTCGACTCGTGAAATTGGGTAATGAATTGCTTCGCTTGACGACTTCTCCACCACCACTGCCCCCTCCCTTCCAAAGGGGGAGGGAACACCTAGGAATAGTAATCGCTGGTAAGGCTACTCGAGAGGTTGCTCGGAACGGAAGAGAGTCGAGCAGAAACGAGCATTTCAATTGGACGAGATAATCACGCCGGGTGAATATTGATTCTCTGTGGTTGTCGTTTTACGGCCGTCGTAAATTACGTGCAAACGCAGGTGAAATCGTGGCGTTCGGCGCGGAGTAGTTCAGAAACGAGGGTGAGATCACCCCTTTCAACCCCTTTCAAGCTCTGCTTTCTACGCCGCCTCGGAGCGGGTCATTTCTGTTTTCTCGTACAATCGTCCTCCGTTGAATTAGGATCGCCCGTTATTTCGTACTATTTTTGGTCGTACAGGTGATGAAATATCGTTTAATAATTACACAAGTATAACTGTGTATATATATGTACGATTAATGTATTGTACACGTGTACATTTATATTGCAGAATGCAGTTACTTATTATTAATTATATTTACCACTGTACATTCACGATTATATTGTGCACAATACACTAGTTGATATATGTACAATTAATATATCATACAGATATACAATTATATTATACAATATATATAAAATTGTTAGTGTGTGTGTTACAATTATATTGTACAATTAGTATATTATATAATAACACGCATTATACTTTACAAAATATATTACTCTACACGTGCAATTGACATGTTTGTATAATATATAATTATACATATAGTTTATATAATATATAATTATAATATAATTTATATAATATGTAATTATAATATGGTTTATATAATATATATTATTATGATATAATTTATATAATATATAATTATAATGTAGTTTATATAATATAATTATATATACAGTTAATAAATAAATTAATTGATATATTATTTTCCTAATCGGTGTTGCATCAACAGCACTAATATTGAAAAGATTGAACAAGATTTTTAACAATTACAAGTTTTATTGGCTTGTACACGTATACAATTAACAAATGCTACAAAATTGATGCACGTATAATAATTAACATGTTGCTCACTTAATTCGTATCGAATTGGCATAAAATTGAAGACTTCGAAAACAGTACTTAATACAAATTTTACAGAAATATCTTTAAATAATAACAAATTTTATCGAAATGTTACACACATAAGGCGCACGCTAGTGATTAATATTTTATATCATATATATTAAAACTTGAACAAACTCTATATATTGTTAATGAAACTGACGAGTTTCAACGAGACAGAGAAGTTAAGTTACAAGTATTTATCAACTATTACTGTGTCGTAGTACATATTTATTATTATTAATCATTCACAACTTTGCAACATGTTTCCACTAACTAAAGAATTCGAACGAACAATTTCACGATTTAGCAAGCTCTATTTTCCCAGTTAACCATTAACAACGAACGAAAAAACAAAATTCTCCGATCGAGCATCTCCTTCTCTTTTTTCTTTTCTTTTCTTTTTGCTGTCGAGCACAAAGGGAGCCAAAGGGGTCCAGGACACTAGTCGCGGACAGAATTCGTAACCAGGATTATTTCCCCGTCACGTAGACGTTGTTTCGTTGTTGTATCTGCGCGAAAGCGGAGCGAGCCATGAGAAACAAAAGGAGAAACAACCGTTTCACAGAGGTGTCCAGCCACGGGGGACTCCAGCGCGATATTTCCCCCGGAAAACGAAGGTTCAGCCTCGAATTGAATCGACGACAATGCTCCGCCCCCCTCCTCAGGGGAAGAACTTTTGTTTAAATAATCTTCTTCCTCTTGTTTGTTTTTTCTTCTTCTTGTTCTTCTTCTTCTTGCTTTCCAACGATCTTGTCATCGTGTCTGCGAGAAAAGGGGAGCTTGGACTTTTTCTTTTGCTCGACCTACTTGAACAGAAGGACAGACAGAGAGAGAGAAAGAGAGAGAAAGAGAGAAGGATCTTCTTCTTCTTCTTTTTTTTCCAACCTGTTTCGCGTATCCATTTGCTTAAAATATGGGTCGTTTTATATAGCTGCCATTCTTCTAGTGGGATTGCAAATAATCACCGTTTGACGCAACATTCGTTTGCCTTCTTGGATCTTTCATTCTTTTGTTACAGTTTCGATTTTACCTGATTTCACCCTCTCTAGGTTAAATATACTTTCCATTTGCGTATAATGTACAATGTATAATATAATATATATAGTCTGTGTTATATATACTGTTTGATATTTCATTAATTATTGTTACAATTGTATTGATACACGGACTCTGTATTAATTATAATCGTTATATTAATCACTATTATTGTTGTTATATTACCATTATTGTTATTAAATTAATATAATTAATAATTTCTGTACAAACAATATATATACTATATATAATTATAGTCTAGTGTATTTAATTTTTTAATGTTAGAATCATGAAGAAAAGTTTCAAGGAAACACTTGACGCTTTTTCTGTCGCTATATATCTTTCATCTGAGTTGCATAATTTTACAAAATTTCAAGAACTTGAATTAATTATAATTGTTGTTACTGCTACTGGCCCCGAGTGTTTAAAAATTACCAATGTTACTTAGAGAAACCTAGAAAGGTTTTTTTTATAGAGATTTCTTTTTTCAAAGATGAAAAGTTCACTGGGCGAAAAGTTTCGATATTTCTGTGAAACTTTCAGCTTGAAATGACACAGTTATTTGCGACAGTTTCAAAAAAGTCAGTTTCAATTACTGTGCGACGCGTATTTTTCAACCAGGGATTCATTTTACATGTGAACCGTATCAATATGTAGATATCAAGATACAATATTTATCGAAGAAGTTCGAAATTTCGATCGTAACTGAATTATGGTTGACTCATACCACTTGATGCTTTTATAAAAACAACTCTCCAACCCTTTAAAAATATTATTCACTCCGAATCGAGTTACTGTATGCTTGCATGAACAAATATAAGACGATATTCATGAGAAAATCTGTGATTTTTAATCGTGCGTCACTTATCGTTGATCTATACTACTTGTGGTTTTTATAAAACAACTTTCCAACCCTTTCAAAAAATTATTCACCCCGAATCAAGTTACTTTAAGCTTGTATGAACAAATATAAGACGATATTCATGAGAAAATCTATGATTTTCAATCGTGAGTCACTTAACGTTGATCTATACTACTTGTGGTTTTTATAAAACAACTTTCCAACCCTTTGAAAAAATTATTCACCCCAAATCAAGTTACTGTAAGCTTATATGAACAAATATAAGACGATATTCATGAGAAAATCTGTGATTTTTAATCGTGCATCACTTATCGTTGATATATACTACTTGCGGCTTTTATAAAACAACTTTCCAACCCTTTGAAAAAATTATTCACACTGAATCAAGTTACTGTAAGCTTGTATGAACAAATATAAGACGATATTCATGAGAAAATCTGTGACTTTTAATCGTGAGTCACTTACCGTTGATCTATACTACTTGTGGTTTTTATAAAACAACTTTCCAACCCTTTCAAAAAATTATTCACCCCGAATCAAGTTACTTTAAGCTTGTATGAACAAATATAAGACGATATTCATGAGAAAATCTATGATTTTTAATCGTGCGTCACTTATCGTTGATATATACTACTTGTGGTTTTTATAAAACAACTTTCCAACCCTTTGAAAAAATTATTCACCCCGAATCAAGTTACTGTAAGCTTGTATGAACAAATATAAGACGATATTCATGAGAAAATCTGTGACTTTTAATCGTGAGTCACTTACCGTTGATCTATACTACTTGTGGTTTTTATAAAACAACTTTCCAACTCTTTGAAAAATATTATTAATCTCGAATCAAGTTGCTATAAGCTTGTAACAATAAACAGAAGACGATGCTCGTGGGAATGTCTGACTTTTAATCGTAAGTCACTTATCGTTGATCTATACTACTTGATGCTTTCATAAAACAACTTTCTAGACTCTTGAGAAAAAGATATATTCACGTTAAACTAAATTCCTAATTCATGAAAACGAGAAAAAGTCGATATTCATGAAAATGTTTGTAATTTTTTATCTTAACTGATTTATCGTTGACCTACACTACTTGCTACTCAAACTCGTCACTTGTATCATTGAAATATTCTGCTTAAAGACGCGAATTTTTAATTAAATCGTCATAGAAAGCTGAAAGAATATTTCTTACACGTAACACAGAATCATTCGTAAGGAATTAAGCTAATTTTCACGGACAGACGACTTGAATGACACGTAATAATATATTGATTATTAATTCGCGTGTAATATCTGCGCGTGTACTTTGACAGTTAATATTTATTCTACGAAAAAAGAGAAAGAAAGTTTTCTGTCAAACATACGTCTTCGAAAGTATCGAAAAACATTGACACATTCCAGATATAAAATTCCATCTGTATTTAAAATGAATTTAAAATGATTTTCGTAAAATTCGCGAGCACGAAGGATCTGAGTGTTTTTAAATACCCTCGAGCGCTTCTGCCCGATCGGAACAACAGTTCGACAGGAGGGAATGAAATTTTTTAAATAATTTTAAAACGCAACTCGTTATTTTCAATTTCGCTAGATCATTCAATCACTGACACATTCTACTTAAAAACTACAGCCAAGTCGATATCTAATCGACTAATTCGAAAAATCGTCCGCCAATCCTCTCGTCCGGTCTTTTTTTTTGCAAATTTCTCGATGTTAATTTAAAAAATATTCTCGGTTAAATTTAAAAGTTTAAAATATATTTAGATAACAGTCATTTGTTAGATTTTTCGACCGTTTCGAACGCAAATTGATCAACGACACGAACGAGCTTTCCCTTTGACGGTTGTTCGACGAGGGAAGCGTGTACCTTCTGACGAGAAGTTTCTCGGTTTATTAAAACATTTCCCCGCTGTCGTACGCAATTTCGAGTGAAGGAGAAGCGCTTGTAAAAGTTGCGGCGTCGCGAGATTGCGAAACTGCGCCGCGAAACAAGAGCACGAGCATGCTCTTGAATTTGTTTTGATTAATATTTCGCGACGCGCGGAGAACCGGGTGGACGTTGATGAAATATTTTCATGGATTTTCGTGCACGTCCCTCTCTCACCGATCAGTGCCAATATAGCTGGTGATCAAGTGGTATTTGAGAGTAATTTGTGTTTTGAGAATGAATATCAAATGAATATTTGAAAAATGAAAATGAATTTCGTACATTGAAATTTTCGTAAATTTAGTGTATCTTTCTCCCTCTCCCACACACATACGCAATTAGTATCGGGTGTAGTTGAATGATATTTGAAAATTTATTTATTATATACTATCGTATATCATTATTTACTGCACATCATTGGTACGTATGTTTCTATCGATAAACTTTGGTGTACTTTATCAAATGGATCCTTGGTGTAATTTCTTCAAAAATAATATACATACAATAATATGCAACTATATTAATATTAAATATTATTCAATATTATTTAATTTAATATTAAATATATTATTAATATATTATTGTATTATTAAATTTAAATATTATTTAATATTAGAGTGTATTATAGCAATTGTATATAATAATACAATGTACAATGAATATTATTGTATACAATATTATTATATATAATACAATACAATAATATTATTATATGCAATATATTATATTATAGTAATTGTATATAATAATATTAAATATATTGTTATTAGTATTAATAATGAATATTATTAATTCAGTGAATACATTAGTATAAATATTATTAGAAACATTACTATTTAACTGTAATGGCAGTCTTCAGCCATCTAACTATCATTCAACTGTCAATTTTTATTCATTTACATGATTTCTTAAAACTTGAAACTATCAGAATGCACAGAATACACACAACATAAATATATATATATATATATATATATATATATATAAATATATATAATATAATATATATAATATAAAACGTACAAAGTAGTGTGTTCATTATTTAATATTTCGTAAAGGAGAGCAAATTTCTACTTTGTGTTCGATTTCTTCGAAATTTCAAAATGCAGTCTGAATCTTATATTATTCATTTATTCTTTTGTATAATTATTATTTCGGTAGAATTGCACTTTATGCTGCGATAATCCACAAACGTCCAAACACATATTTGAATGGGTGACGTCGAGGTCTGTATTCGCGATTTCATGGCGAATAGCGAGCTTCCTCTCTCGATTCGCTCCAACTTCCGGTTGCCTCGAGAACGCACACTTGCGTCGAGATTCTTGCGCGAATATCAACGAAAGATCGGAATTGGCTATTAAAAGTTCGCGATAACTTTTCGAAGTGGCTAGACGAGGAAGCTTCCCCCTCCTCCCTGTATCGAGAATCAGTTTCCCCCTGTATACCCGGTGTCGCGAGTTTGATTTCAGTTTGTTCTGTTATTGCTGTTATTTCACTTGTAAATTTCTATGTACTCGTGTAAATCACGAATGCATGTAGATTTCGATGCACAGTTGTTGTATAAAAATAGCATTTAATTAAATAAATGAATTTCTAAATGTCATTAGATATGATACAGCTTGGAATGTTTGATAATTTTCAGTCGTAAATGTTATTTGATATAATTCATCAATCTCAGTCGCTTCGTCCATCATTGTCATTAATTCTGAAAATTAATCTAGGTGAAAACTTGAGAATTGACGAATATTGCAGAAATAATTTCGTGCAAAAATTTTATATAGAATCTACGCATTTGTTGCCGAAAAAAATCATAGAATTTGGTAGTATATTAATTGTATACATACGTACATGTATACGTATAGTATACATTATACATATCGTATAATATATCTATATATGTGTGTATGACATTAATTGTACATGTATAATTATATTATACAATATGTACAGTAATATATATTGCACAGTGTAATTGTATATATGTGTAATACATTAATTATATGTACAATTATATATTGCACACTATAATTGTACATCTGTCTAATACATTAGTTACTTATTTACAGTAATATATATTTGTACAAGAGAGCTGGCTAACTGGCGGCTCGCTGGTCCCCCCACTTCTCTGGTCGCTACCCCCTCCACTGCGTCGATCTCCCCACTACATTGAAATGAGAAGAGTGGGGCTCGCGCACAGCGAGGAAATTCCAATGTAGCGGGGAGGGGATAATCGATGCAGTGGAGGGGATAGTCTGTGGGCCGCCAGTTGGTCAGCTCCGACGTAAACCATCATTAGACCAAGAATTTTCGTGCGAATTTACACTTTTACAAATAGAACTGAGAAAACTGATTTCACGTATCAAATATTACTACAAATAAACATTAGTATTCAGAATTTTATTTTTAATAACCAATATTTGTCACAGGGTAATGACATTCTTGTTGCATAGTGTGTTATATATTAATTGCATATGTACAGTATAATATATATACTCTGATAATCGTATATACGTGTAACACATTAAATTGAAAAGAATCGTAAATTGAATGCTACATTAACATTGATTCTCGACTAAATTAGCTTATCCTCGGTCGATTTCACTTTATGTTCTTTTTACAAAGTCACGTGATACAATCAGTCGCCCACGATCGTTGTACGATCGTTGATTCGATGTATGTAATATATGTATAGTAATTAGCACTAGCTGGTGGGGTAGGTTTTTCTCTAAACGATAACGATTCCCGTCCTCGCGAGCGATACGTTGTTAGAGCGTTGCAAAAACGTAGTTGCATCAAGTCGACGCATCGGGCGCAACCGTGGAATTAAGTTTAATTACAGGGCCGTTAATTTCACCTCGTGTGCCCGCCGATAGCGGAATTATCACCGGAGGCGATCAACTTCGATTCTAATGCTCGACACGGTACGCGATCGTGCCACGCAAACCACCTGCACGTACCGGGTGCTTTTCATACAATTGATCAAAAAAGTTACGTCGAGGCTCGATACGTTGTACATTACATTTTGAAAGTCAAGATTTATATTCTAGCAGTCTTTCTTCTTTTGGAGTTAAATTTGGACCAACAATAAAAAGATATAGCTGGATTGAATATTAAGATAAACTGATGTATTAAGTAATAATAAATAATATTATTTATATAGTTACGTGGATTTTGTGATGTGATAAATTATATTAATCGTATTATATCGTTTCAATTAATATTACAATGTTAATTAAATTGAAATGTATTATGATATAGTGAATTAAGTAATTGAAGTACTACATTGAATAAAGATAAATTAATTGTATGTTGTATAATATTTTAATAGTATAATTATATATAATACAATGTAATATAATTACACATTGTTGATTTAATTCAATCTAATTGTATTTATTTATTGAACAGACATATAGTCTTAATGTACATATGTTATATATGTATTTGTTAAAAATTGACTACAGATAAGTAGTTGAGTATATAGATCATGCTACGAATTATACTGAAAGCATTCACATACACCGTTCTTTATGCAGATAAAAAAAAGAGAGAGAGAAAGAGAGGTTTACATATTTCATAAATTTCCATTAATTCGTTCAGTTAATTTCATTTCGTTCATTTGTTCAAATTTCATCAGTTTCAATTAATTAGAATACGTATTTATACACGAACACCTGTTTGATCTGAAACCACTATACATTCGAGATGGACAATTTGTTACAGTATTTAGTAACGTTAGAATTTATCATAAATAAAAATTGTCACTCAACAGAAATATTTTTTGTTTTTTAAAGAAATTTAATGATTGCAATTTCTAAACGCAAGAGAGCATCAACAAAGTGGACGCTTTCTGAAAATTTAAATATATAAAATAATTATAATTAATTAAATATATAAAATTAATAATTGTAATTATATATGAAATAATATTTAGTTAGATTATAATTATATAATTATATATTTATATATTATGTGTAATGCAATAATATTAATATATAAATATATATTGTATAATAATACAATTATAATAAATGTAATTGTAAAGTAAGTTGAAATATGTTGACTATATCTTCCAGAAAGCCGCGAAAAAAAAATTCATTCTGCGCCCGATGCAATCTCCGCGCGATACAAGGATGAAAAGGTTAATCGCGTTTAACCGAGAAAAGACGAGGTCCACGGCCGAAATTATTTCGCCGTTATTCATTTTTAATCGCACACGTATTGCACTCCTGATACCCAGGAACGACTATACATAATTAACACGGTTGAAGTCTGGAATATTCTCAGCCAGCTTTTTTAGCTCGCGAACACCTTATTTGAACTAAAAGGGAAACGAAAGAAAAGAAAAGAACGAATAACGATTTCGAGTAACGGGTCAACTAATTTATTCAATTAATTTATTATTGTTATTGTGGAAACAGCTGCGGCTACGTTTCAGTATTCCGACGCATAAATAAGGAGTAAGTGAAGGAAATTAATTTTTGGATAATGAGGGATGAAGCAACGGGCCCTGTAAAATTCAGTAATAACGTGCTATTTTACGGAAATATACTTGCAATTAGTTACTTCTAGAATATGAATTATAATAATTATTTTATCGTCATTATAATAATTTTAACAACGACGAATTAGTTAACGTAATTCGTTATTATTAAAATTATTTTATTTTCCAAACATAGTTTTCTCGATAATTATTTTATTTACAATTTTATTACTTTTAATTTCATCAAAAATTTGTTATATTTCAAAAGCAAACTATGAAATAAATTATTATAATGGAAAAATTTGAAATACTTAAAGTAAAGTAATTACTTTATCCACGTTGTTTTCAAAATAACGATAGTGAATCAATTCTTTTAATTTCATCAAAAATTTGTTATATTTTTAAAAAAAAAAAAAAACCCTTTACGAATTAAATTATTCTAATGAAAAAATTTAAAATACCTGAAGTAAAGTAATTACTTTATCCACGTCGTTTACAAAATAACGACAGTGAATCCAATTAAAACGACTCGCTGTTGCAAACGAACAATTAAAATTGCTTCTTCTTCCACGTCATCTCCAAAAGAATGATAAAATTAACTGGAACGATTCTCAAATCCAAATTACAATCCGTATGTTTTATTCCAAGGGAAACGTTCACGAGCACGAGAAGTGAAGAGTATTGTAAATTCGCCGAAACAATTTATTATTCCAAATTATTATACAGTACCGGGCTCGTTATTTCATTCGCCGAGTAAAATATTCACGAGCCCGAGCATTATAAATCCATCGCTGTCTGCATTTTGTACAAAAGTAACAAAAACAACGCAAATGCATTACTTACGAATTGGCCATCCTCGTTTTATCTCGAACAAAAAAGACCGGTACCAGCATTCTCGTCTTGCGAGCATATGCACATACATACGTATCTGCACGTCTGACGTTACAATAGATTTATGCAGATGAGCCTTCGGGTTACATTTCCCCTTTGATGTCTGGCCGACCTTTGCCGGGCGCATCTTGCGTCACGAGACTCTCTCTTCATCCCTCTCGCCCCCGCCGAGCAGAAGGGAAGCATCGAACGTTCTTCCGGTGCAATTCGGTCGAGAGAGATTCCTCGGAGAATATATCGAGCCAGCAATTTTCCTGGAAACGAATCGTGCTGGCGACGTGTGGGTTAGAAACTACGTTGGCGGTCTTCGTCCGACTCGAGACGACTAAACCGGCGTCAAAATATTAGGTAATATAATTATTAGGTCGTTTGGAAAGTAATTTTGTTTTATTTTTTTTTTTTAATAAGCGAAAATTTTTTTATGGTATATTAATATTTTGTTTAATTATTTAATTATATATTAAATTGTTATACTATATTTAGTAAATTATATTAAATTATTATATATTATATATTTTATTATATATATATTATATATTATTATTTTACATTTTTATAATGTATTATAATGTACGTACATTGATATTACCGGAATATTATGATATTACCATTAATAATCTAAATTTTAAAAACTTATTACTTACAAAATATTAATACTAATGTTATAATATAACATAAATATTATAATATTGTAATTATATGTTAAATTACTATGTTACATATATTAAATTATATTAAATTATTATATATTATATATTTTATTATATATATATTATATATTATTATTTTACATTTTTATAATGTATTATAATATACGTACATTGATATTAATGGAATATTATGATATTATCATTAATAATTTTAATTTTGAAAATTTATTAATTATAAAATATTAATACTAATGTTATAATATAATATAAATATTACAACATTACAACATTATAATTATATATTAAATTATTATATTATATATATTAAATTATATTAAATTATTATATATTATATATTATTATTTTACATTTTTATAATGTATTATAATAAACGTACATTGATATCAATGGTATATTATGATATTATCATTAATAATTTTAATTTTAAAAATTTATTAATTATAAAATATTAATACTAATGTTATGATATAATATAAATATTATAATTTTATAATATATATAACTTTAACTATAATATAATATAAATATTATATTATAATTATATATTAAATTATTATATTATGTATATTAAATTATATCAAATTATTATATTATATATATTAAATATATATATAGTATATTTAATTATATATATATTATATATTATTATTTTGCAGTTTTATAATGTATTACAATATACGTAGATCAATATTAATGAAATGATAATTATATTAATAATTTTGATTTTAAAAATTTATTAATTATAAAATATTAATACCAGTGTTGTGATATAATATAAATGTTATAATATTATAATATTATAATAAATATAACTTTCGTAGGCGACCGTATAAAAAATATCGATCGACTAATCGTTTCTGTATTGTCTTAACCAGTCACGAAAAAACTATGGGATAAATGTGAAAAACATATGTTTACACGGCATGAATGTTACATGGCGTATCTTTGAAACGACCATAAAGCGTATATGAAATAATTACTGGAATTTATTACGTGTAAGCTTCGAATTAATTTGCATACCCGATACTTTTACTCGACGGCTTTCGTTCTGATTACGAAGTCACGTGATACACGGAAACACGATCTCGAGAAGCACGAACAATCGTCGATTCGATATTTGAACAGCTAACAGTTATATCAGACGATGATTCATTGTTTCGCAATGAATCACATCTAATCTGATTTTAAATCGGAATCTACAATCAATCTATAATCAAATTTCTAATTTAACTAAAAAATATTCTGGTTACCATAATGAACCTAATTTAAAATTGGAGCGCATAACTGTGGAGTCGAATAACACTTCTCTCTTTTAATCAAAAGAAATTCTGATTGGAAATATCATCGTAAATTTATTATGTAATAAACCTAACCCGATTTTAAATTGGAATACACAATTAGTAATATTTCTCTCTTTCGATCAAGAGAATTCTGATTGCAGAAGAATAAATATATCGAATTTGTAAATTTGTTTCAAAATTAGTTCATCTTTTTCTTTTTCTAATAAACTTAACCTAACTTTTATTCTAAATCGGAATACGTACATAAATATAATTAACTAATAATCGTTTCCTTTTTCGGTCAAAAGAAATTCTGATCCTGGGGAGGTGAAAACATCATTAACTAGTTTCCAATTTATCGTGTAATAAACCTAACCTAATCTAGGATACATAATTATAATTAAATTATAGGCTTTTTATCTGACTGGAAGAAATTTTGGTTACAGAATGTCAAATATTTTCTGAATTATTTGATCACGTGATAAACCTAACCTAACCTGACTCGATCCGAACTTTTTCAAAATCTCGGATAATAAACTTAACTTTACCTAACCTAATCTGACTTGGGATACATAACTGCAATTAAATAATAGGCTTTCTACCTAACTGAATTTAATTGGAAGAAATTCTGGTTACAGAAAGTCAAATATTTTCTGAATTATTTGATCACATGATGAACCTAACCTTACTTAACCTAACCTGACTTGGGATACATAACTGCAATTAAATAATAGGCTTTCTACCTAATTGGATTTAACTTGAAGAAATTCTGGTTACAGAAAGTCAAATATTTTCTGAATTATTTGATCACGTGATAAACCTAACCTAACCTGACTCGAACATTTTCAAAATCTCGAGCCACCAGTTTTGTTGAAAACTACCGTGAATAAGACTCTAGAACACTGTGTCAGCATTCTTCGTAGAATGTACATGCGTATAAAAAGACAAATATATATATATATATATATATACTTGCACGTAACCATAGTTCATGTCAACATCTCAAGAATGTGCCGAGCATAACGTCGAACAGCGTCGAAAATCTTATATATATATACGTATATATGTGTGTGTGTGTGTATATATATATATGAAGTATGTATCTTTCGAGCGCATGAGGCTGAGATTTCACATTTCGCAGCGGTCGCCCCCATTCCCCATGACGCCCACCAAAAGTTCCATCTCAATCGGCCACCGGTGCCATTCCATAGAAATGTCCACAATTTTAGAGAGGCGACGTGACGGTACCGCTTGGAGAACATTTTTCTAAAATAAGCTATAGCCTGTCCCGGATATCCTCGAGACGGACAGATTGAAATCTCTCGCGGTAGCGAGAGATTCCCCACTGGCAATTTCTATTTAAATAATGGATAGAGCGATGATGAATAGTAATGAATTCGTCGTCCGGACGAGTCCTGGGAAGGATTGCTCGTAGTGCGTCTTTAATTTTAGATGACAGCTATTTCAGATCGGCAACGATCTGCGTGTAATATTAATGCGTGTGAATGACAATGTTACTGTCGTCAATTAAATATTAGAATGTTAGAATATTGTATTTATTTATTGAATATTAGAATATTGTATTTATTTTGAAGCATATCTGTAATATTAATATATAATTTATATCGATATTCTTTCGCATCCTAATAACGTTAATATTATAAATTAAACGTTGAAACATTGTATTTGCAAGTATGTGAACGATATTGATGTTAATTGTTAATATCTTTGGTATTTTAATAGTAATAATATTACAATTGATATTGATATCACTGTTGTTGTTATTATATCAGTGTTGTTCACATACATGTATTATTAAAATTATGAGGGGGTAAATTGAAAAAGTTTTTCCTTTAAAGAAACGTAAACCATCAAGTAAATGCTACAATTTTTAATTTAACTTTTTTTCTGCATGCTATTCAATAATATGAAAAGTTAAGATTTATTTAGAAATTAAAAATTTTTTCACTCCTTTCACAATCGTTTCTTAGCAAGAAGAAAAATTATCTTTTTATCAGCATCACACGTGAACTATATCCGTTTAAAATTAAAAATTTTATATTTCTCAAACTAAGACGTGAAAACAATATTTCAACCCTTAGATGGATATAATCAAGACCACCTAATTTCGAATTAATAATCGTATCATGTATCAAAGAACACAATTATCTCTCTATTTGTGCAAATTCACATTTTTACGAAAATAATTCGAAAAGTAGGATTTAGGCAGGAGTTCATACACACCCTCAAACTCTCCCATAAATTCATAGAAAGTCCACAGTCTGCTCGTTTCTAAAATACCACCAAGGAGATTGTCCTATCATTCATCAGCCCCTCGTAAAAATTAACTCGCGATTTTTTAAAAGATCACTCGATTAAATTAAAAAAAAAAAAAAAAAAATGTAATCTCGTGAGATCGAAATTCGAAAATTTTCGAAGAGCTATCCTAGCACGTCGAATAAATAAACGTTTCGAGAAGCTGTTAAATAAACCGTGACAAGGGGTGGGGGAGGGTGGGCGAATCCGCGATCCCGATGAACAATAATTCCAAACGCGCGGAGCGTCTCTGTTCAAATGGAATTTCCACTGGGCCGTGAAAGGAGCCGGCAATTTCGCCCCTAATTTAACGCGATGGCCTGTTGCTTTATTAATTTCGCGGACAATGGGTGAAAATTTACGCGTATGATCTACCCACCATTCCGTATTCGGCCGCGTGATTGGACCCGATTTACTACAGCTGCCGCTAATTACAGAAACGCGATACACGCGTGGACGACGGTGTCCGAAAGCGTATAGTGCCCCGACGATAATTGAACGTCGAATCGTGAAGTGAAACGAGCCGGGGAAAAATATCCGCCCCCATCGAGGGCGTTCGATTTCATCAAGGATTTAATCGTGTGCCAGAACAGGGATAGCATAGTTCTCTAGCTGTGGTTCGACTAACTTGAAATCATGCACGAAAGTAGTAGTTTGCTATGGTGGCGAGAGTTTGCGAAATACTCGTGCGAGAAATCCACAGCGGAGAGATAATAATTAATATTGAGTTAATGTTGTGCATGTACGAAATTTTATGGAAATTTTAAAAATATATGTGTGTGTATGTATATATATATATATTTTTTAATTACATTTATATTTGTAATTCGATAAAGTATTTTAATGTTTATGGTGTATACTCTGTGGTATGGTGGTTTCAGATTGTATTCAGTCATTGAAAACATATAATGCATATATTTACTTAATGTATTTATAATGTGTATGAATTTTATATATATATATATATATATAATATGTTAGTGATCTATATTGAAATTAGAATAATATACAGTTAAATGATATAAATTATTTTGTATGATTGAACACGCACGAAATTTTATTTTTACAAAGGCAACTTAAAAATATATGTGCAAATATATATATATATTAGTAATTGTATACGTTATATACATATATTTAGTATCATATATAATATGTTAGTAGTATATATTGAAATTGGAAAGAAATTGCAGTTAAATGTTACAAATTATTTTGTATGATTCAGTATACATTTTATACATTCCACATTATATATAATATTATACTACATTGCGTCATATAATATTGTAATATATCATATCATATAATTGTGTAATATATAATTGTTATTCTATTACATTTTTATTAACGTAGAATCATAATTTTATATTACATCATTGTACATTGCAATTCCATATTTTATTTAATTATTCTATACAATCTTGTGTTTCATGATATACTAATATCACTATAGTATGCTATACTATACTATAATATATATAGTATATACTATACTATGGTATATACATGATATACTAATATCATACACATGATATACATAATATGATATAATGCATGTATACAATTACATAATATGATATAACATACAATTATATATATGATATAAATATTTTATAATTATACGAAATGATGTGTAACATATTGTACACTAATATTTACACGAAACAGCATATAACATCACACATCACAATTTTATCTAATTCATGACATTAAACATGCCATGACATACAACGTTGCATATTACAAATTACTTTGATAATTTTACAATCCACCTAGAAGCAAATCTTCTGCCACCGAATCACACCTGCTAGAACTTTCTGTTGCTGAAAAGAGAAGGAAAAGAAGCACAAGAAGAACAAGAAGTGTACTACCGAATGAATCTAATACATTTGAACGACCCTCTAATAACGTTGAAGAGGGAATGCTTTTTATCGGTGGCGACAGGCGAGCAAGCGCTGAATGCAAATTCGCGGGACGACACATTCCAGAGCGTGACGAGGAGGGCAAAAGGCGACGAATGTGGGCGGCAGTGCCTTCGTTCGTGGAGGGTTGAAGGGGGAGGGTTGGAGGGCAGAGTGAGTCGATAAGCTAACCGCATGGTTGAATTTAAGCCACGGCTCACGGGTGCTTAAGAAGCGAGCTAACGGTGCTCAACACATGAAAATTGCCTGTCACGTGTAATTATAGGCCCCGATTGAGAATCAGATTAACCGAGGACGGTGATCAACGACAAGAAACCGGGTCACGCCAGCCCTCCTCCTCCCCCTCCCCTCCTCCCGCTCTCGTCGAATAAACTTTCCTTAATATCCAGTCCGTAAAATTAGCGACGTCAATTTCCGGAGGCGAGGAGCCTCTCAGGAGCTACGAACAAACAAGTTCCCGCGGTGGATCCACCGCGAGAACTTTATTCGCAACGAGTGCTTTACGTATAAACATACACAGCGCAGCGGTTCAACGAAGCGTTTACAGAGGCAGAGGTGCCGTTTTTCGATGATTATATTCATCAACTAGAAATATGTACATTGAAGTGTATAATATATACGAACATGTAATAAAATATATATATACATGTATTGTATAATTTTATTGCATCTCATGTTTTCATTGAATGAATATATAATCAGTGGGAAATAGTATCTGTAATAGTAACTATAAACATCTATAATGGTAACTATAAACATTGTATGAATATAGTGTACATTATATGTACAATTATACTGTATTATAATGTTACATGTTCATTGTATATTTTTTAATTACATTTATATTTGTAATTCGATAAAGTATTCTAATGTTTATGGTAGTTGGTATACTCTGTGGTATGGTGGTTTCAGGTTATATTCATTCATTGAAAACGTAATGCATATATTTACTTAATGTATTTATAATGTGTATGAATTTTATACTATAATGTGTATAATGTGTAATGTATGTAATATGTATAATGTGTATAATGTAATGTACTTATATTTATTATATTTACTTATATGTACCTATATATATTTAATTTTCTTATGTTCATTTAATTATTTATTATAAAATATTTATATATATTCAATTTACTTAGAATTTATTTACATTTATTTAATTACTCATTATAAAATATTTATTTATAATGTACTTACATTTATCTAATTTACATTTATATGGCGACTATAATCAATGAACCATAGTATCAGCCACATACGTATGGTGCGTTATATTGCATATTAGAAAATGTTGGAATACGTCGTGTGTATTCCCAGCTAGACGCTATTAAGCACCAGCATATTTTCCATCCTCTCAGTTCCCACGTAAATGGAATGTACTTCGCGTACTCGAATTTCCAGACGGTTTGGCATAAATTCAGCCGCCGAAGGGCGCTAAAAGCCTCGTTAACGTGAAGCAACGTGGAGCAAAAATCAAAATTTAGAGATTCATAAAAACTTCCTCCTAACTTGGAAGCTAGGATGGTAACTGCCCCCGCTGTGTCTGGTATATACGCAGATTAGCGGCACCTGGTATTCGAAAGTGCACGAGAAGAATCATTAGACTGTCTGTCTTGAATTGTTAATAATGGGAAATTATAGAGAACCGCTTGCACTTTCTATAGAAATTTCAAGTCGACGTTGCAGTGAAATACTCGTAACGAGAATTAAGAGGTACAAGGGAACGTTTGCGAAGTGGATAGAGTCAACGATTTCCACCAAGTGGACTCTAGTTCGAATCCTCGGGATTGTGTAAAAAAAATTTTCTTCTGGTTTTTTTCTTTGGATATCGAAGATGTTCGTTCGAAGAAAATATCTATGGAAAATCTTGGATATGTGGAAGCAAATATGTACTTTGGATAAATGTGCGTCTTGGTACGAGGAGAAGAAAAGTTTGGAGTTTTCCCAAGATGGCGAGAACAGTAATCGCATTTTGAAACGAAAGCGGAGGAAAAATCTCGAAGGATCCAAATTTCATCGAAACTTAAGTGACAGCTTAGAGTACACGGGGATCCATAAAATAAGAGGAATTTAGAAGTGAAAAAAGAAAGAAGGGGGAAAACGAGCCGAAAAAGGAAAATTGGTCGTAGAAAAAACAGGTTTCGAAACCAAAGAAAAGAGAGAAATTATTTAGAAAAATATGATAACGCAAAGAACAGAAAAAGAGAGAAATAACGGAGAGTTAAAAAAAGAGCTTTTAAAACTCGAAGGAGAAAATCTCCCAAACAAGGAAGGGGGAAATTGTTATCAAAATGATTAAAAAAGAAGGAGAGATAGGAAATGGCTCAGCCGTCGAGCAGAAAACGGGATAAAAGTACTGTAACATTACCATTCGAAAGACCTCTCTCGTGCCTGGGATTGGAAATCGTGGGAAACAATGTCGTCCCATTTCCTCAAAGTGTTTTCCCAAGTTGCTAGCTAGTACTGTTACCATTAAGAAGCTCGTCGGAATAACGGTTAACAAGCAGACAGAGTATAACTATCGTAAACGATCGTGTTCCGGCTCTTGGAAACCAAGTGTTCTCGCCTCGAGACAAAAGCCTACATTTCTCGAGAACGTGCAAACGGAGGAGAAAAGAAAAAAAGAGGAAATGAGAGAAAGAGAGAGAGAGAGGCCATAGCTTACGGACGATCGAGATCAAAGTTGGCAGATGTTGGATAATTAAACGCGGCTACGAGCCTCGAATCGGTGAAATTAAACCGAGAACTGGCTGGCGCCGCCTGTCTGTTGAAAAATTCAAGAATCGAATTATTTCCAATTACCCGGAGCACGAGGGGGGAGGGAGAGCGTCTTCAAAGCCTGCCGGGATTCGAATAAACTGGCCGTTACCAGTTTTAAAATGCAACCGGCTGGTTAACGAGCTCCCGCGGAAACATGCGCGCGATAGAGCGAGAGAGAGAGAGAGAGTTATCGCGAAATTAGGAATTCCTTTAATCACGACAGCAGCAGCAGGCTTCAACGACGAATTAATTTCGTTCTCTCTCCCTTAAACGTGCCGTTTAAATACCGATCTAAAATTCAACGTTCGCTCGGCTCGCGCCCGAGTTCAGTTCGCTTTCAGTTTTTATTAGCTGGCAACGGCAGCTGGCTTGCACCTCGAAATTTGTAATTTTATTACTCGAGTGTCACTTTATATCTGGAGGTTCTCCGATTATACTCGGTTTACCATAAAAGTCTCTGAAAAATTTATTACAAAGTCAATCGATGAGACATCGTCGTCAGATTTGTCCCGTGTACTCAGCGGTTACCGAGGTTTTCATCGCGTTGCATATTTAATGTTAATTTAATTGGGATAAATTCGCACGGTTTCGCCCCGAAATTTGATTTCGATTTGTCACGGGCAGCGATCTTTCGTCGAACGACACCGCCTCTCTATTTCTCTCTTTCTCTGGCGAGAAGTATAGACGAGAGTTGACGAGTTGATCGCTTCTCACTCGAGAACATGCGTGCCGCTCGTTATTCCGTCATTCCGTTCTCGCTACTCAACGCCAACACGTTGGCACTTCAAGATCTCGATAAACGCGGCATTTTTATTTAGACGTCGACAGAGTGTTCTTTCCTCCGATAGGAACATTCCACTCGATCCTCCGTTTCTGCAATTTGATTCGATTGGAGACACGAACTTTTTTTCTTTTCTTTTTTGCCTTTTTTTCATTTTTCTTTTTCATGGCATTTTCATTTAACTGTGCCTTTGTTTTCCAGTTTCGCATGTATTTATACGATAAATGGAAATGTTTGTGAATGTTTGAGCTTTCGAGGCATTTGATAACACAGAAATACATGATGTATATTGTATTGTTGTTAGTAATATTAATAATGTATTAATACATGTGGTATAGTATTATTAATATTATTGACAACATGTCACAAAAATAACATTTATGATTTGCGTATGTATTGTAATATTATAGCAATGCTATAATATTATAGTAGTATTATAGTAATATTATATAAATAGTAGTACTATTATAACAACACTATAATATTATAGCAATACTATAATTATAGTAGTATTATAATAACATTATATAAATAGTAGTACTATTATAGCAACACTATAATATTATAGCAATACTATAATT
This sequence comes from Tetragonisca angustula, assembly GCA_036937485.2. Lineage (NCBI taxonomy): Eukaryota > Metazoa > Arthropoda > Insecta > Hymenoptera > Apidae > Tetragonisca > Tetragonisca angustula. The sequence continues at coordinate 716,059 of JAWNGG020000106.1, read as the reverse complement.
ATAGTAGTATTATAGTAATATTATATAAATAGTAGTACTATTATAGTAGTACAAATAATAGCAGTACTATTGTACAAACAGTAGTATTATAGTAACATTAATATGACTATAGTATCATAATAATGTTATAGCAATATTGTAGTAATAAATATATGAGTTTAATAATTACATCTGTTATAACATTAATCATATTTATATTTTACTTTATTACATTAATTTTATTATAATAAAGTAACATACCATACATATTACAGTGCTTCAATACTAAAATAAATCATACAATTGTGTAATAATATAATGGACAAGAATTATAATTATATTGTATACAAAATGTTTTCTTTTCTTATTTTTACAAATACTTTTGTATAAATTTAGTACTGGAGCAAGCAAATTTAAATAGAGATATTCTTCGTATTGAAGACTATAATGAATAAGTACAACACAGTATAAAATACAATTCTCTCACAGAATCAAACCATGTTATTATATAACACACACACACACACACACACACACACACACACACATTAGATAATTATAAAATATATACACAGTATATAATTGAAACGATATATTATTCATTGCACGTAAATATGTTGAATATCATATAAAATTGAAAAATGATTTTCATTTATTACTTCTAATCTTTCATCACCGATCACAATATTATTGAATTATCATATAACACTGTAATTGTAATTCATTGTCAATTTATTAATTCAATATTTATTCAGTCTTAATATTTATTAATGTTATTACACTATCATTAACAGTTAATATTTGTTAATATTATTACACTATTATTAACACCTAATATTTGTTAATATTATTACACTGTTATTAACACTTAATATTTGTTGATATTATTGCACCGATATTTAGTACAAAATATATTTGTTAATATTATTACACTAATATTTAGTACAAAATATCTTTATTAATATTACAGTAATATTTAGTACAAAATATATTTTGTTAATATTATTACACTACTATTTTGTACAAAATATATTTGTTAATATTATTACACTAATATTAACACTTAATATTTGTTAATATTATTACATTAATATTAACACTTAATATTTGTTAATATTATTACGCTAATATTAACACTTAATATTTGTTAATATTATTACGCTAATATTAACACTTAATATTTGTTAATATTATTACATTAATATTAACACTCAATATTTGTTAATATTGTTACACTAATATTAACTTAATATTTGTTAATATTATTACACTGTTATTAACACTTAATCTTTGTTAATATTATCACACTAATATTTAGTACAAAATACTATCTAAATACTATATAATACTATATAAATCTGCCAATATTATCACGCCAATATTTAATACAAAAATACATTTGTTAATATATAGCAAACCAAAGCATAAAAATAAATCGACCCGCGTGCCATCGTGCCAAAGCGGATCGCCCCGAAATTACCCCGAAATTACTCCGAGAGACAATATCCTAACGTATCGGCCAAACAAGAAATTAAACAACACAGTCGCGGGCAAAGAACCTAGGGTATCTAGCTCGTAGTGAACGAGCCCGGAACGTAACTTTGATTGCTGAAAGATTGCTCGGGCCAAGTTTAATGAAATGAAACTCTCCGGCCTGGTGGAAATGCCTTTTCCCTTCCCTTTTCGTTGTCGCGCGGTACACGGTTTCCGGGCGATCCCAAAGAACCCTGTTCCCGGGGCCTCTGGCTCCGCGTGTAATTAGCTTCTGGCCGCGGTCTCGTCCGCGTAACTCGAGCATTTTCCCTCGACGAGCGTTGAGGAGAGCCTGCAAACATCCTTGCGCACGTTCTCCCTTTGAGAAAGCCACACCGGCTTGTAATACGTTCCTTGGTCACGTTGCTTGTGCCTCTCCTCTCCTCTCACTCTCTCTCTCTCTCTCTCTCTCTCTCTTTTCATTCTTCTGCTTTACGTTTTAATTTCTTCGACGTTTGAGAGGCTGGACACAGGCTCTCGTCGGTCGTACATTTTAATGGGAAATCTCGTTCAATTAGCATAGCAAACTATATGCCTCTCGCGTGAGGCGAGGTGATTCAAACTGATGCAAACGAGACAGAGGGCTCCCGCTGTCATTTTCCGAACGATTACTGCACGCTTGGCCAGAGTCGGCTTGTATCAGGGCTAATGAAAGTTTCGGATAGAGATGATTCTAGGGCCGTGATACGATTTCGCGAATATACGTTGCAAAATATATTTAATATATATTAAAATTAATAATTTATGTATATATTTATATTATTTATATATATTTTATATATATATTTATATATTTTTTATATATAATTTACATATTTATATTATTTATATATATTTATATATGTATATATTAATAATTTAAATGATATTTATTTATATATTTATATCATTTATATCTTATTTATATATATATATTTATATACGTACATGTTAAAAAATTTATATATACATATATATATTTATATATTGTAGTATATATATTTAGGTATTTAATTTATTTAATTTAATTTAATGTATATATATATATATATTTATTTATTTGTATTTTACAGATGTGTTTTATAAATAACAAACTTTCTTTTTATTGTATAACGAATATATTATACACTAATCACTTATTTATTTTATTGTCATTGAAATGATAATTATTTACAATTCATACGCATATCTATGTCATTTAATTTACAATTATTTATAATCAAAAATTTACCAGAAAATTGTTACACGTAATATTCATTACAAAATGAAGATAAATATTATTACTAGTCATACAAAGTGCTGCTATATTCGCAAATGCATTCTTAATATGAAAACACTGCACACATGTGTAAATTTATTTTTAAAAAATATTACAATTTTGTGTGAAAAAAATATAGTACAGAAGAACACGAAGAATTGAAGACTTCATTCAAGACTATTTGCTCAACTAACTTGTCAGCCTAAAATTACTGTCTCTCGCTGTTCCCAAAGTAATGTAGAATTCGAATGAGTCTAGAATAGAATCTCCTCTCTCGCTCTCGCAGTCTGTTACTTAAAATGTCACTGTCCAATTATACACGATACGAAATATTCGTGGACGTTCCAGAAACGACCGGTTGCTCTTTATTTATTTAATCAATACCCTGAATACAGTTGAGGATCGATGACCGTCTTTCCAATCCAAAATCGAGCCACGATAAAGTCTAGAAGGTCTTTGGTTGAATATTACCTGAAGACAATGAATTCTTTTGCAATGCACCAAGATTCCAATTTATTCGTAAATTTAATTGTTCGAGTTTTAATAGACAAATATTCGAGGAGAAGAAGAAAAATTTTTTAAATTAAAAAATTAAAAAGTTATAAAATGTAAGATTTAGATGTGAGATTTACGTGTGAAAGTTTACACAGTAAACTTAATATCCCTGTCTTAATATCGCCTTAATATTCTACACTTGTAACTTTTTATAGATAATAACTTTTTCAATTCTCCTTCTAATCTAAATTACTGTTAAATTACTATTACTACTAAACTATTATATATTAATATATATAATATATTTATTGAAAATTATATTAATACATATAATATATGTGACATATTTACTATATATAAAGAATTATATATTAAATAAAATATATTATACAAATATGAAAAAAATATAAAATATAAGTATACCATTATATTATATTATATACACTTAATATATTATATATTATAATATATATAATTATTATATATAAAATATATGTGTATATTATATAATATATATAATTATTATACAAACAATTAAATAAAACATACAATATATCTATTATTAAATAAAATCTATTGTTAAATATTAAAATATAATATATTAATTTACATTAATATATAGTATATAATATATTAATTTACATTAATATATGATACATAATGTATTAATTTACATTAATATATGATACATAATATATTAATTTACATTAATTATATTAATCTAAACTATTTAGTATACAAACCACTAAAATCTGGGTTTAAAGTTCTCCCAAATATTTTCCCCATTGGAGTAATTTCAGCCCAGTTGAGATTGTCGTGGGTCCCCGTTCATCAGACACGGTTCGATCACCGAGTGCTCGCTCGTTCTTCGCTCGCGTGGCAATTTGTCACCGACACGTTCCTCCTCAGCTCGGGTAAGAAGCACGCTGCTCGCAGATTACGCGGCTGGAAGTTTGATTAAAGCCCCCGGAGAAGCCAGAAACTCCAGCTAGACAACGCTATCATATTGCTGGTGGCCCTGTCCTACGCGGAACCGTTAATTTTCGCCAACGCTGTCTAGGCTGCGTTAGCAGCGGTGTGTAACTGCTGGTTTTAAAGGGGCGACGACGTAACGAGCAGGTTAATTAAAATATTAAAATTCCGCGGCGCGATGATCGACCGACAGGAATAACTGAAGGTTGTAAATCGCTCGTGAGGTTGGATCTTCCAGGGCTTTCCCACGCTGTTTCGTCATGGTGATCCGTGACTTCGAAAAATAATCGAGCGATTAATTGCGAGATATAATAAATTTTTAACTGTTCAATCACGTAAATATACTTCAATTATTGACAATTTGTTTTATATTGCATTGTATATTCATATATGCACCAATATATAAGTTAATATATATTAATATATAGATGAACATACAGATTAATATATTAAATATATAAAATTAATATTTTAAATATATAGATTAATATATATTATTAGTGTTATATATAATAATATATTAAAATGAATATTTTAAATATATATTAAAGATTAATAAATATTAAATATATAGATTTATACATATTATTAGTGTTATATTTATTTTCTATATTATATATTATATTATATTCTTTACGTAATTTATATTATATTGTTACACTGATGTTGTATATTTTAATATTTTTAACATGCAACAGCATTGTATTTTCATTTTCAATAATTAGACAATTATCGAAAACGATGTTATATAGTAGTTTTAATTTCTACATTAGTATCCACAATAGTGTTATTGTCTAATCACTGATGATTTTGTGATACATTTATCGAAACTGGCATTATACTTTAATTTCAACTTTGATATTAATACAATATATTCTCAATTGTTTCAAACAAGAAACGTGATCTTGAGAGTAATTAATCGATTATTCGTAATTAATTATGTGCTTCGAATAGTTCAGTTATGCAAATACTTCATCAAATTACTAATGATTTATTTTATATTTATATCAATATATACTTTCATATATATTATTAATATTACTGTTAATTATTAATAAGTATTACTTATTTTATTAATAAGTAAACTAATACTAATAATAATTAATAAGTAATTAGTTACTTTACTATATATTATTAATATTATAATAATATAAATACCATTATATCATATTTATATTATTTTCGATAATTCCATAATAGTACCAAAGTAACGCAATTATCTCACATAACATCACATCTCAGTTTTCACTTTTAATTTTTTCTTAGCATTACATTTCTATTCTTCGACACAATTATCAACTAGTGTTACACTTTAATATTCACACGTTCTCAACGATGCAACAATACAATATCGTCCAAAAAAAAAAAAAAGCTACCGCCGAAATCAAAGTTCCGATTCCGTTCCAAAAGAAAAGTTACTCGCCTACGTTGCCTTCCACCTTCATCGAGAGGAACGAATCGCTAAGTCGGATCCAGAGGCAGTTTGCAATTTATTCGCGATCGATCGCCAAAGAAGAAGAAAGGAGAAACGAAGGGAGGAGTTGCTTCACCAGGATGTCCCCTGACAATGCGAAAGGATCTCTCGAGAGAATCTGGCTGGCTCTCCCAGTGTCGATTCGTTAAGCGGCACCTCGACCCCCTCTAGGCTCCTCCATCTTGCTCCGTTGAATATCGTTCGCCTTAAGTCTGCGGTCGTCAATTAACGGTGTTCCATTATTCACGAAAATGCTGATCGATGGTCGTTCCGCTACCTCCGGTTGTTTCCCCTTCCGTTCCAAAAAATCCTCCTCCTTCGTCCAGAGAAAAAAGAGAACTCCTATTCCATCTGGTCGATAACAACGAAATCTCTTGTACGATAATGGGTCATCTTTATTTTATCTTGTTCTTTCCAATTCTGAGACATAGTATTATTATTATTATTAATCTATCTGATTAAGTATAATACGTTTATACTAAAAACGAGCTAAGTAGAATGGAGACACGTCGTATCGACAGTGTAGTTGCTTATTTATTTATATGCCTCACGTAGTATCTGTTTATTTATGTATTATTGTATTTCATCACGTTATTTATATTTTATGTAGTTTAATGTAATTGTATTTAGCACATTATATTTATATGTAATATATAATATAATATTAGTATAAAATATATAAATATAAAAATATAACATATGATATATAATATAATATAAGCATAAAATATATAAATATAAAAATATAAAATATAACATATAATATATAATATAATATGTTATTAAGTATAAAATATATAATGTAATGTAAATATAATATATATTATAATGTAAAACATATAATACATAAATACATTATATTATATATAATATATAATATAACATATTTATATATTTTTACTTATTATTATATTTTGTATTTTTTCAGTATATTGTATCATTATATTTTATACTTATGTCTCATTTGTCTATTCTCAACGTATTACATTTTATACTTATCTATCATTTATTATACATTATTTACATTATATTTATTTTTCTATTTTATTTCTATAGTACTTTCTACTCTCTATTTTATATTTTATATTTATACTCGTTCGACTCGTCTCGTGTCTTTTATCCACACTTGTTGCCTTCGATAACGTAAATTTGCGTAAAACTTCGCAGTCGAAAGAACTCGTTCGAAACCATTATAGGTACAAACCGAAGGTTTACTATGCAATTCACTCGTACAAGTTACTTGAGGATCGTGGAATCTTTAATCGGCCATATTTTCTACACCTTATTTCGCTATGTTCCTCCTTCGGCTCTCAACGAGCGCCCACGTTGAAGAATTTAAAGCGCCGATAAGCACAGCACGCGGCGCTTTTTGCTCGCGTTCCGCCAAGCATCGAGGCATCGAGGCAAACGCATATTTAAACGGCGGACAATTTTTTCCTCGTTCTTTGCCGGCTGCAGTGGAAATTCACGGTCCCAACCTGTCGAGCTCCATTTATCACGGTTACAGCACAGCGGTGTAAACACAGCCGCGAACGATCGATATTCGCCCGATTATTGCCCACCGCTTTTCCTCGAAATGCGTAAGTGAACGTCGCTGAATTAGGTCTCTCCCTTTCTCCATCACAACTACTTACTCGCGAGTTATCCACACGAAAAGAAAAAAACGTTTTCTAGTATTTCTAATAGTTGAATAATCTAGTATTTCTAATAGTTGAATAATCCCTGAGAAATATGTTTTTCTATTAGCAGTAGTATGATAATAACAAAATTCTACTTAGTTTTTGTAAATATTATAAAAATATTTCCAAAGATGCTCGTTAGAAAAGCAATGAACAATAACGCAATACGACACAACATATCAATATATATTAATATCAATAATGTTAATATTAGTAATATAATCAATAAAAAAATTGATAGTATAACACTGCAAAATTAAATTAAACTTTCTGTAAATGTAAATGCTATATACTGTATACTATATTACTATACTACAATACTACTATAATACTATACTATAATACTGCTATAATGCTACTATAATACTGTAATACTATACTATAATACTATTATAATACTGTAATACTGTATTATAATACTACTATAATAGTGTAATACTATACTATAATACTATTATAATACTGTAATACTATACTATAATACTATTATAATAGTGTAATATTATACTATAATACTATTATAACACTGTAATACTATACTATTATAATAGTGCAATACTATACTATTATAATATTATTACTATAACTATTATACTATTATAATATTGTAGTACTATGCTGTAATACTATTATAATACTCTAATACTAGACTATAATACTACTATGACAGTGTAATACTATACTATAATACTATTATAATAGTGGAATACTATACTATATTACTATTATAATACTGTAGTACTATGCTGTAATACTATTATATTACTCTAATACTATAATACTACTATAATAGTGTAATCCTATACTATAATACTATAATACTGTACTACCATATATTATATTATAATACTATATTATTATAATACTGTAATACTACACTGTAATACTATTATAATAGTGTAATACCATACTATAATACTACTATAATACTGTAATACTATAATATTACTATAATACTGTAATACTATAATATTACTATAATACTGTAATACTATAATATTACTATAATACTGTAATACTATACTATAATATTATAACACTATAATATTACTATAATACTGTAATACTATACTATAATATTACTATAACACTATAATACTGTACTATAATATAATACTACATACTAAATATATAAATACTGCAACACTACAGTATTATAATTATTAATATTATTGTACTGTTAATACCTATATACCTATTAATATATTAATACCAATATACTATTCATATCTATAATATATAATAGCAGCAACAATAATTGATAATAATTACAAATCAATAAATGATAATAATTGCAAAATTGTCCTTCACAATACGAAAAGAAGAAGAGAAAAAGAACAATTTCCATTGTGTTACAGTACACGGACTGGGAGGATGCTTACAATGGCTACATCTACCAGAAAATGGTCGCGGACGTGGTCGGCGACTACTTCTTCATCTGTCCGTCGATCCACTTCGCCCAACTGTTCGCCGATCGCGGCATGAAGGTCTACTACTACTTCTTCACTCAGGTAGGCACCGCTTTCTTGTTTTTTTTTATCGTCACGTGCGTCCGGACGTCACGTGAAACGCCGTGCGATCGATGAAGGGACCATTATGTTATAGTTTCCACGAGGGGCGCGTGTCACGTGGAACGAGCAACGATAAAACGTATCGTGATTCTCTCGTCAGGGTTACAGAGCTATGGCTGAACTTTAAGTTGTAACCTAACCTCTTGTGCTGGAACGACGTGCCACACACGTCGAGAACTTTTTGTCCCAAAATTACAATGTTTCCTCAGTTTTAGGCGGGTGAAGTGCGTGTTTCTTTTTTTTAACTTTGTTAGGGAATTTTTTGCAAAGAAACTATTATACCTTTTGCAGTCAAATTGACAAGGTTTATTTGTACGTATTTCAGCGACGTTTTAAAATTTTTTCGGACAAAAAGAGTTCAAATTAGTGGCACCGCGTATTTTCAAACATAGTCGCTTTTAGAAAAACGGTGTCCATGATTCAGGCCATTGTGCTTGTCGGAAATGAAAAAAACGTGAATGTTCCTTAATTAGCATGAGTTTGGCTATAGGCAGGTGCCGGAACAAAAGAAACAAATCGGTAATTAAAAACGTGGCGATACTTTGAAGTTCGATTATCGAGTTTTGCATGCTTCTGTTAAACTTCGAAAGCCTAAAAAAATATAAAAAAATAATGTTTTTTGGTTGATTCTGATAGGGGCTATAGTCACAAATATACTGAATGCGTACTTAAAATTTCGAGTCAATTGGTCAAATAGATTTTGAGATATCATCAAAAACATAGTTTCCAGAAAAATGCCTTTAAAGTTTAGTAATAGTTGCGGTAACAATGACGCTGGTCGTCGCGTCCTTCAAACAACCATAACTTCATTAATCTTAGGAGTTCACATGTAAGGTTAGAGGGATATATTTTTGAAACTACGCCCTTTAAGAATATGCAACAAAAAAAAAGAAATCGATATCGAAGTATATTGAAGTACAACCCAAGCAAAACAAATAACAAAATTTATTACTTCTCGATCATTTCTATTCAGTGATATATCATGCCGACGAGTTTCAAAAAGAAAGCTACGAATTGTTGTATACGGTTTGGTCACTCGTTATGGTCCGCAATCAGTCGCCCGCGCAAGTGGTTAATGAAAGAAAAAAAAAGACAAAGAAGCTTCTACTTTCACAGTTGTGAATTTATTTATTTTATTACAATTGTCATCCGGATGAAATGTTCGACTGAAGAAAATACACTGAGATAGGTGTTGGCGCGCCTAGTTTCCTCTTTGTACGACACTTGTGAAAAGAAATGTTAGTAAAATTCACTTCCACGCAAATAGTTTCGAAAGCACGGTGGCAATTCCCAGTAACGAGTTATGCAATAATAATGCAAGTGAAAATTCGAGTATTTTAAATAATTCTAGTTGCCTGTGTCTGATCGCTCACGGACTCGTTCTACTTGCGAGCGTCTGTTCAAGTACGGCTCCATGCAACTGTCTGACCATACGAACTCGTACTATTTGTGATTTTCTGACCGACAAATAAAAATTCATTCTACTTGCGAGTGCTTGACTATTTACAGGCTCACTCTACTTTCATAATTATAATAAATTTCAAAATCTCGAATCCTGTGAGAGAAACATTTAATATAATATAAATATTGACAAACTAATTACAATAAATACTTAACATATACTTAATTACAATAAATATTGGACTTTCAGAATTGAAAATTAAAAAAGTAAACGAATCGAGCAGCAATACTCGATAAACGATCCAATTCAGATTTTTAAGTCTCTCAGAATGAAGTTAAAGTTTGCGTTTTCTTTTTCTGTTTTTTTTAACAAAACAAGTAGCTTTCTTCTTTCTCCGCGTGACCCTAGAGAACGTCGAGAAACATTCTAACAGCTAACGAGGAGGAATCTAATAATCTCTCAGTAGGGTCCTAGACTCATCGTGGATTTCCCCTTCCTTTGAGAGTCTCAATTATTGATTTATACTACTGCAGCGTAGGATAAAACACGACGATAAAGCTGACAGAGTCGCAACACTGAAAGGGTAGCCTTCCCTAATATCTGGTCGACCTTTGTTCGAGTACAACGTTCGCCTCTTAAAAGCTCGTCTTCGATAGTATCCACTCTAATGGCGTCGCTTTTTCCACTGAAGCTTTTTCTAAGAAAATGAACTTACACGTCGGGCAGATCGATAATGAAAAAGAGAGAAGAAAAAAGAAAGGGAGAGAAAGAGAGGTGAGGAGTGTCTTGATGCTTCGTGTGCCGTGCCACTTTGCAATTAATCGTAGAAAAATTGAACTTTTTTGACACTTTTCAGAAGTTTATTGTTGCTTGGATTGGTATAATATTTCGAAGGTGTTGGTACACGTGTGTTGCAAAATATTAAATTCGTATGTCAAGTGACGATTAATAGTTTTATAGAATGTTTTATTAATTATTGTTGATTATCATAAGCATAGGAAATAATCATTAATAATATTGTAATATAATATAATATAATATAATGTAGTATAGTATAGTGTGTTATGAAAATATAGTAAAGTATAATGCGATATAATATGATATAGTACAATATAGTACAAGATAACATAGTGCAACATAATTTAATATAATCCAATATATAGTATAATATAACATAAAATATAATAAATAAATAATAGGTCATTTCACAAAATGAATAAATAATAGATAATTTCATAAATATTTTCACATGTTGCGCCCTTTTCTTAGAACACTCAATGACGCAGTATAAACAAGTTATGCAACATTCTGCATCAACAAACGAACAAACAGAAAAATTGCAAAATTTAACATCAACAAAAGAACAAACTTAAAATTGAATTTTGCAAAATCAAAATGTAATGTCATTAATACAATATAACACATCCCACAGAGAAACTTAGACGAACATAATGGAAGAACATAGTACTACATTTGAAAAAAAAGGACATGCGAAATAAAAATGGAAAGGTATAAAACATACAAAAGTCAGAAACATATTAATAATATTAATGCACGGGAGTATTCAAGTTCACCCCAGTTTTATTCAACCAGAAATTCAAAGACCCTGGTAATTAAAGAAAAAAAAAAAGAAAAAAAAATAGAGAGAAAGAAAAAGGGAAAAAGGATCAAACTTTCAAACGGAGGGAGGCATGATCACGAGTAGTATCCCGCCAGCGACTAACTGGAACGTGAAACGCCTGTAAGCGGAATGCCGAGGCCCAAGTAATTAGCGGAGGAGGTAATTTATCAGTGGAACGTTGGTGGAAGCAAAGGAGGATGTCATTACTCATGCGCGCCCGCCGTAATCTTAATAACGGTTTCGCCAGCCGGTTAAAGCAGCCTCAGCCTCCTTCAAACCCGTCTCCGTTTTCAACGACCCCCCCCTTTCTCTCTCTCTCTCTCTCTGTCTTTCGTATCCTCAAACACGAAGATTTCCCCTTGAACCACCTGAAACTTTCGCTGGCTCTTGTTCTGACCTCTTTGTCGAGGAACTCGAAAATTCGAAGAATGGTGATACTTCTAAATAAATACTTCCAATAGTCATTTCATAATTCAATATTACAGAAAAAAGAAACTTTCAATATTAAATATATAATACATAATTAATACATATATATAATACATAATTAATGCATATTAATGCGTGATATATAATACATAATTAATGCATATTAATGGGTGATATATAATACATAATTAATACATATTAGTACGTGATATATAATACATAATTAATACATATTAATACATGATATATAATACATAATTAATACATATTAATAAATGATATATAATACATAATTAATATATCATACACAATTAATACACATTAATACGTAATATATCATACACAATTAATACATATTAATACGTAATATATCATACACAATTAATACATACTAATACGTAATTTATCATACACAGTTGATACATACTAATACGTAATATATCATACACAATTGATACATACTAATACATAATATATAATACACAATTAATACATATTAATACGTATATATATAGTAATAATATATAATACACAGCAGTATAATATACAACAATATATATATATATATATATAATATATAACACACAATTAATACATGTTACTACATAATATATCATACACAATTAATACATATTAATATGTAATATATCATACACAATTAATACACATTAATACGTAATTTATCATACACAGTTGATACATACTAATACGTAATATATCATACACAATTGATACATACTAATACATAATATATAATACACAATTAATACATATTAATACGTATATATATAGTAATAATATATAATACACAGCAGTATAATATACAGCAATATATATATATATAATATATAATACACAATTAATACATATTTTTACGTAATATATCATACACAATTAATACATATTAATACATGATATATAATACACAATTAATACATATTAATATATAATATATAATACATAATTAATACATATTAATACATAATATATAATACATAATTAATACATATTAATACATAATATAATATATAATACATAATTAATACATATTCAATATTAAAGAAAAAAAGAAACAAAACACAGTAGTCCGATATATTACTGACACGTTCCACTTAAGACCGTGTGTTTTCAGTCCGATCGTCGCAGAAAACGTCACTCGCGCGTGACACAAAGTAATTCCTAAGGAAGGAGAATGCTTTCGGTTCACGGGGAAGGACAGTCGAAGGACTCGAAAACACCGTTTTATTCGACAGTAACCGAGGCGGTGTCCACGGGGAGTCAAGCGGGGCTTTTACGCGGCATTTCTTTTCAACTCAGACGACGCCACGCTGCGTTGTCAATAGCCACGGGAAAACCATTCGATTCATTCGCTCCTCTCGACCGGGCCCCGAATGAATGGCGAGAAATCGTGCCCCACGATCCCGCGGCAGCTCGGTCGATAACCGGAGTTTCAGCGAGAAAAATCACCGCGCGAATGGATCGAAAGGGCAAACAGGTTAAAAATGGGGGAGGTGCACTCTTTGTCCATTGATTTCTTTCGCTAATCGGCCGCCGATTCTTCATTCGCCGCTTAATGAATCTCCGAGCTCCGGTTATTTCGGTTTGCGTGTGTGATTTCAATTGAATGCACGAACAAATGGGCGAATTCCCGTTGAGACAAAGTAAATGGCAAATTGCCGGACGAAAGTGAGACGAAAGTTGTCGATTTGATCCCCGTTTTGAGCACAACACGATATTAATATTAATAATAACTATATTAATATTAATATTGATAATAACGATATTAATATTAATATTAATTTTGAAGTATTGAAATGTTTTTCTAGCATAATATTGATCTTCATGTTAACCGTGTGAATCTTTATGTTACCGTGAACGTTAATTATTTTAACATCAATATTAATCAGTTTTTAACAATAAACTGTATGCGGTGTAAAATATACACGTATATTATTTATGTACTATTATATATTATATTAGTTTCTTATTAATAATTATATTTATATTTATATTTATAAACAATATTTATGTTACTTATACATTATACACATATATATGTGTAAACATACTATATTTTACATTGCATTTTACACACAATACAATATACAGTTTCATTAATATTAATATCAAAATAATTGTAATGACAATTGATATAATTCTTACAGTATTAAAATTATTTAATATGAAATAATTTCGTATTAATGTTAAGTGTAAATTAATTTCAATAACGGAGTAACACGTTAGAATTTCATTACCCATTTAGAAATATATCCTCTTTGTCTTAAGCTTTATAATTAAGCTGACTTGTAATGATGGACATTATACAATTTAATATTAATTATTATAACATTTGATATTCAATATTTAATTGAACTATAACGACAATATTTGATATCTAAATATATTATAATTATAATAAAATGTATATTTATATTTTTATATATTTAATTACATTATAATTATAATATAATGTATTTAAATACATTATAATATTTAAATGTATATTCAATTATAAATAATTATAAATAACAACATCACGTTACAATTATAATTGCACGTACATTACAATAATATAATACTTACGTTAATATTAACGTAATCGTTACCTTCCACGCAAGAAACTAATCTTTAACTAAGATTCCAATATATCACTCTCAGTTCAAAAAAAAACTGTCGAGACTCGCCAAATTAAACAATTAAGAAATCTGCAAATTCAAACTGCTGATTCCTCCATTTCTTATCTGCACTTATTCCTCCAATTTTTCGTTTCTGGTCTTTCGAGGCACAGATTATAGGATGCACGCGATCGATGAGAAAGGAAGTTGGGAATTTCTGTCACGTGACACGGTGCAAAGCGAGGAAATCAGCGTACGGTGATGGACGAAATGTGTTTCGACTTCGCGACGCTCCAGTCTGTCCTCCCCCCCCCCCCACCCACCTCCTCGAGCATATGTACAGTAGGTACACGTGTTCACTCGAAGCGACGTGCATTCCCTTCCTTCCTTCCTTCCTTCCTTTCCAACGTTCCTCCTTCCGTTTCAACGTTAACCCGTTTCTGACCCACTTATCCGCTTTGAACTTGTTTCGAAGGAAAACTTACGACTTTCTCCCTCTGTCGCTCTCTGTCTTTGGGTCACCTTTAATTTTTTCCTTCTCCACAGTTCTTCTTCTTCTTCTTCTTCTCGGGTTCCAGAATGAACTAGAAACACGATTGGAGAACGAGTTCCTCTCCGGCTTTTATTGCTCCAACGACGAATGAACTTCTCCGAGAGAAAATTTGGGAATGCAGGGTGAGGGGTGGGTCTCCTCTGATCAGGAGGTGGAGACCAGCTGGCTCTGATACTTGAATAATTAATTTGATAACCGTTCGGTGGAATTGGTAGAGGTTTTGAACGAGAAGGCAGGGTTCAGGTAAATGTAAATAATAAATGAAATAATTTAATATACGAAGCGAAACGAACAATTAAAAATAAACAAAACGAAATGAAATAATAATTTAATTTGCGAAATGAAACGAACAATTGAAAATAAAAAAAAGCATCATTTGCAAGCATATAGCAGATTTGTTTAATGCAAAAGATTTTCTCGAGGAATTAAAAAGAGAGAGAAGTTTTTACAGAGAGAGAGAAAGAGAGAGTTTTTGGAGACCTCAAGTAGCACAGATCAACGATAATTCAGTTACAAACAGAAATCATACCAGATTTAATCATTTGCAAGAACTTACAGCAGGTTTGTTTAATGCAAAAGATTTTCTCGAGGGATTGAGGAAAGAGAGAAGTTTTTAGAGAGAGAGGTAGAGTTTTTAGAGACCTCAAGTAGCACAGATCAACGATAATTCAGTTACAACCAAAAATCATACCAGATTTAATCATTTGCAAAAACTTATAGTAGGTTTCTTTAAGGCAAAAGATTTTCTCGAGGGATTGAGGAAAGAGAGAAGTTTTTAGAGAGTAAGGGAGAGTTTTTGGAGACCTCAAGTAGCACAGATCAACGATAATTTAGTTACAACCAAAAATCATACCAGATTTAATCATTTGCAAAAACTTACAGCAGGTTTGTTTAATGCAGAAGATTTTCTCGAGGGATTTAGAAAAGAGAGAAGTTTTTAGAGAGAGAGGTAGAGTTTTTAGAGACCTCAAGTAGCACAGATCAACGATAATTCAGTTACAACCAAAAATCATACCAGATTTAATCATTTTCAAGAACTTACAGCAGGTTTGTTTAATGCAGAAGATTATCTCGAGGGATTGAGAAAAGAGAGAGGTTTATTTTAGACTGAAAGAAAGAGATTTTAGAGAGTTCAAGTAGTACAGATCAACGATAAATCAGTCACGATAACAAGATCACGAATTTCTCCACAGATATCGACTTCCTCTCGAGATCTTTTTCTTACGAGCTCACCGATTTGATTTGATTCACATTGTTAAAAGTGATTTTCAAGGGACTGAGAAATCGTTTCGCGAAAGCGTCAAGTAGTAGAGATCGACGATCAGTCAGTTACGATTAAAAATCAGAAACTTTCCAACGAGTATCGACTTCTGCTTATTCTCAAGCTTACTGCTGCTTGATTCAACGCGAAGAGCATTCTTCACGAAGCTGAGGGGCGGTTTTACGAAAGTCTCGAGTAGTAAAGATCAACGATAAGTCAGTTACGAGACCGAAAGTTACGACTTTCTCGATGAATATCGACTTCTGTTCATTCGTACGAATATCCACGGGGACTTTATCCGTCTCGAGTGATTTTTCCAACAGATTAAAATGTCGTTTCACGGACGTGTAGAAGTGGCAGAGATCACGATGAAGCGGCGCAATTGTTGTATTTCATTTATTCGTCTGTTTCAGCAATTTTCCAACGTTACGTTAAAAATAAAATTCTACATCGTACGATTATTAGCGATGCTCGTACAATTACTAGTTTATCTGTTTATTTGTTTCAACAAATTTCTACGTTACTAAAAATAAAATTCTGCGTCGTTCATTACCGATAATCGTACAATTATTAGTTGCAGTCGAGTTTTTTATTTCTGACTCTGAGAGACGTTCGTGATCTTTTTCTGTTTCGAACATAAAGTTACAAAAATTTCCAGAGCAATTCTTCATTCTTTTTAAATTGATTCTTCGCGTTATTCCCAAAATAAAGTAACTTGGAATTTATTTGTCAGTGTAAGAGCAATTCCAATTCCTAAATCAATTCTTCGTTGCTCTTACGTTATATTCCTGAATCAGAATTGACTTCTTAAAATGAAATAAAAATAATTAAAATTTATTTATCGATGTCAGAATTCTAATTCTAATTCTAATTCTCCAATCAATTATTTGTTATTTTAACTTAACTCTTCATATTATTCTTGAAATGAAATAGTGGAAAGTAATGGAAGAGTAATTCTAATTTCTAATTCTTCCCTAATTTTTTTACGTTATTCCTGAATCAGAATTGATTCCTTAAAATGGAGTAACATAGAATTTATTTATCGAAGATGTAAGAATTCTAATTCTCAAACCAATTATTTGTTCTTGTTTATTCTATTTTATTATTTGCTCTTCTTTATTTTATTATCTGTTCTTATTTATTTCATTATTTATTCTCGTTTATTTTAATATTCATTCTTATTACCTTTATTTATCCCCAATTCGTTCTTAAATTAATTGCAATGCGATTTCAATTCCCCGAGTAATTCTTCGCTTACTGCGGACAACGTCTTGTTGATTAAAAATCACAGCCCCTCTCTCGAACGACGAAATCTCGAACGAGAAAATCGCGAAACAGCGGGGGTGGACTAACCGCCGAGATAAACGATCGCGCGAGCAGCGGGATTTTAACACGGTGCACGATGGGAACGCGGCCAAGTTAATTAAGAGATGTCGTTCGGCGGCCGTTTAATAAAGCCAGCGTAACGAAATTCCTGGCGTCTATCGAGTTCCGTTCGGCATTATCGATCCCTCGTATCATTATGTTCGCCCCTGGGCTTTTCCCTTTGGCTGACCCCTCCCCCTCCCCCCTCCCCACACCACTGTCGCGCTGTTGCCTTTGTAATTTTAAGGATCGTTAAAATTAACGACGTTTACCGTGCAAGAACGACTCGTCGTAATGACAGCGGCCACGGGTCCCGCAGCCTCCCTTTATCGTCCGTTTGTTCCTCGCTTTCGATTTTTTTTCTTTTTTTTTTTTTTTTCTCCTCTCGAGAATCCGACGAGATGAAATTCAATTGCCAAGTTGGCGGACTCGCGCGGGACGCTGCTGTTACTGCCGCGGATTTTCGGCAACGCGATTGAAAACAAGGGGAAAATGATGGAAAATTATTCCACGGTGCGGGATATTAAAAGCGCTATACTTTCGATACGTTGTATGCTTTTGTATATTTCGTACTGTGATTATCTCGTGCTACGAATGGTAAAAAGTATGAAAGTATAAAGCAGTATAAAAGTCGTAAGAATCATGAGTATTATATATAATTATGTATATATATATATATATATTTTAAACGTGTATTATATATATAATACATATTATATTATATTATAAATATAATTATATTATATACTACATATTATATACTATAATTATACATGCTATAATATACTACTTATTACTATACTTTTATACTATGTTAGTACTATACTATTACTATACTTTTATATTATACTATACTATAATTATATTATATTATATTTATTATATATATGATTTATATTTATATATAATATTTAAACATATATTTTATATATATGTATTTAAATGTACATATTTGGACTTACTGAAATATACATTCTAATATATTATTAGAATATATATTTATAATATTATATTTTAGATATACCGTCTTTGAATCTTCATCTTGAATGAACAATTCAATTATTTTATTATTAATTGTAAAATGACTTGAACAATACTTCAGTACGGATTAACGTTAGTTAACATGAGAATCTAAAATTTCCATCGGAGACCTTAAACCTCAGAAAAAGAAAAAAATAGGAAAACTTCGAAACAGAGTTTGCACAGGCACTTCGATTTTTCACATTTTCCAAAAACACGCCGTTTTACATCCATCGGGCTTCGAAATTAATAAACTGAACTCCTTTCCACATTTCGAACATTATAAATCGGCCATTCTGACCGTTAGTTCACGGTGAAAAAAAAAAAAAATTGAAAAGTCGCTTTTTTCCATTTCTAAAGAAGAACAAAACTCACGCAATTGCTATTGTTATTCAATGAAAGAGAGAGAGAGAGAGAGAGAGAGAGAGAGAAAAGGAAGGAAACAGAGGACTGTTCGTTTTCGTTGAAAAGGAAAACTCGGCGACAACACGAGAAAGAGAGGAGCACCCCAAGTACCTCTTCGTACGATTGAAAAGCTACCCGACTCTCTCTCTCTCTCTCTCTCTCTCTCTCTCTCTTTCTCCACCTGGCCGACAAACTTTCTCCCCCGTGTCGTGGGTCAACAGTGATCCGAGGTTTTCGATAAGTTCCTCGCGATAACGTCGTCGGCGAAACGCTCGCTGAGGGGAAGTTGCTGCACCGCGCCGCGCCGATTGAAAACCTAACACCGAATCAGCGCCGAAGATAAACTTAAATCCCCCTGCTCCACCCCCTCTACTGTAGCTACAAGTTCCTGGTTACACAGCGGAATCCGGTGGATTGAGTTTGTTCAAGAAGCGTCGGGAAACCGTCGAATGGATTTCAATTAAGGGCTGCATTTTTCACAGGTGGGCAATGAAAGTTGTTGAGCTCCGAAAATATATCCAAATATATATATATATATATTTGTGTATATTTAAATATTTGTATATATTATATATATATATGTGTGTGTATTTAAATATTTATATATATTATACACATGTATATTTAAATATTTGTATATATTGTATATATGTATATTTAAATATTTGTATATATTATATATATGTGTGTATTTAAATACATGTATGTATTGTATATATGTGTATTTAAGTATTTGTATATATTGTATATATGTGTATTTAAATACTTGTACATATTATATACATATAAGTGTATTTAAATACTTGTATATATTATATACATATATGTGTATTTAAATACTTGTATATATTATATATATGTGTATTTAAATACTAGTATATTTAAATACTTGTGTATTTAAATATTTATATATATATATATATATTATATATATGTGTGTATTTAAATATTTGTATATATATAATATATATATGTCTGTATTTAAATATTTGTATATATTGTATATATGTGTGTATTACAATATTTGTATATATTGTATATATATGTTTTTAAATATTTGTATATATTATATATATGTGCATTTAAGTATTTTTATATATTATATATATATTTAAATATTTGTATATATTATATATATTTAAATGTTTGTATATATTATATATATATCTAAATATTTGTATTTATTATATATGTTATTATATATTTCTAATACATATTTTATTCATTATTATATCTATATTTAAATGTTTATATATTATATATGTACATATATTTTTAATATATATTTTATTCATTATTATATATATATATAAATAAATATTTGTGATATAATATATAATAACGTATATCATATAATATCAGGAATACACGTGCAACATACTCTTGCAACTATACGACTGACGTCATTGTTTCTTTGACAGATTCTGACACAACTGTTTTTGTTATTTTTGTATCAAACCTCCCTGTCTCTCTATCTCTATCTCTCTCTATCTCACTCTCTGTCAATTAAGCTTCGAGTCAATAATTCGAGACACGACCTCTCTCCAACGCCGGTCGAATCGAATTAAATTTCGTTGTCGTCGTTGTCGTAGCAGATCGAGATCAACCCCCTTCCCCTGTCCTGTCTGTCCTTTTTCCTTTTAAACAAAAACACCATTCCTCGAGACGTATTATGCACGGATCTGCCCAGTTATTTCCGGTGAATCTGACCGGGATTTAAGAATACACCGGGGCTGAATCAATAAATGGCCCAGTTGATAAGACGTCCAATCGTCAGAGGATACTGTGAAACCACCCTCCTCCCACCGTCTCTCCCGTGCCGAAATAAACGAAATCCATGGAGCACTCGTGTTTTCCCTTATTGGCCCCCGCGAATTCCCTCGGTCGTGTTCGTCGATCCACGTACCGTTACTCTCGCAAACGTTTCGAACGTTAAATTCTCAAACAGTTTTGTTTATGTTCAGATACTGTTGTAACATCGTGAAAATAAATTAATTTGGGGGTCATTTGCTTAAAGCGTCTGAATTGTCTACTTTCAGAATTTCGAATTTCTTTCTTTGCAGAGTTGTGTATTATACTATAATACTATATTATACTATATTATAATATTGTATACTATAATATAATATAAGTATTATTATATACTCTATTATAATATAATGTAATATAGTAATATCTTATACTACAATACTGTAGTATTATACTAGTATTATAATATTGTCTTGTACTGTACTATAATACTGTAGTATTATACTGGTATAATACTGTCCTGTACTGTACTATAATACTGTAGTATTATACTAGTATAATACTGTCCTGTACTGTACTATAATACTGTCCTGTACTGCACTATAATACTGTCCTGTACTGTACTATAATATTATAGTACTATACTAGTACAATACTATAAATAGTCCTATACTATAAGTAGTATGTAAGTAATATACTAATATAATACTATCCTATATTGTACTATAATACTATACTACAGTATGTTATACTGTACCATACTGATGTATGTTATAGTATAATACTATACTGAATGTAATTATAAATAATAGGATTAAAAAATATGCATATTATTTTAGATGAATATTATTTCATATGTTATTATTATATTATAATGCATTGAATGTTATTATAAATAATGATATCACTAATAAATTTATAAAATATATATATTATTGTTATATTGCTATTATACAATATATCGTTATATATATAATACTATCGAAACGTATACGTTTCAATATAAATATTTTATTTGTGTATATATTATTTCAATATATTATCACTATATTATATTGTACAATAATATATTGGGTACTATTACGAATGCTAGTATTATCAATAAATTAATAGAATATATACATTACTATAACATGTTACTATACATAATATTGTACATGAATACTCTATATATATATATGAACACTATAAAGTTAAAATCATCAAAGTAGTAAATTAGCAAACAACTGCAATCCTTCACTATACAAACAGTAACGACTACACGCGGATAATTTCGTAATCGGGCCTTGGATTTTTACATAAACTGACATACAACTTACGTAAATGTAATGTTCGATGCAATAGGCTTTTTTTCAAAAAATGGCTGGGAAATTGGTGAACAAGCTCGCTCGGTGTTATGGAAAACGCGAGTAGATTGGAACGAGAGGAGAGGCAGAGGAACGATGGGGAGAGTATTTGCGCGCAGGGCAAGGCCAGATGTCTACTAGAGGGGCTTGAAATTATTCTAATATACCAGCCACGGTGAAATACAGAGTCTTTAGGGGATCAACGAAGCGTCAGCGGCTCCTTGGCCCCCGGAGGTACCGTCTCTCGGTTATGGTTATCGTCCCGATCCCGCCTAAGGTTCTGGCCTAGGGAAAATTGCCGCCCGACCCGGAATCGTTGGAAATTGAACGTTCGTCCTCGTGAATACCGTCACCCCCCTCGGTGACGTACAATGCTCGTTCCTAACTTTCGTCTCGTCTCTCCTCTCTCTCTGTCTCTCTCTCTCTCACCCTTTCTATTCCCCGCGTGAATTCCAAGCGATGCGGAAATTTCGCGTTTACCTCGTTGACACTTCCTTTTCGGTTGAAACCTTCCGTAAAGTTGACAACGGAGTCTTCCAAGTTTCTTTTTTCACCGTGCCGCCTGTGTAATTTGAAAGACAGCAGCTGGTGGAGGTTCGAGCGAGCGAATTTTTATTTTCATCGCGATCGAATTCGTTAAAATCGAACTGGTTTGCAATATTTCACGTGTAATTTGTACGATTGTTTTATTTTATTATATATGTAATTTCTAGTAATGTAACAATAATATATGTTCTTTTAATTTATTGGTAATATTAGTATAATTTGATAATAATAGTGTCCAATATATTATTGCACAATATAGTAATAATATATTAAAGTAATATATACTACTGTAAGTAGTAATATAGTAATATATATATAGATATATATAATATAATAGTAATACATATACCTGCGTTTCAATATATTATATAATTTTTTATGTTCAATGTATTATATAGTAATAGTAATATAATAGTACTGTATATATTCTATTAATTTATTGATAATATTAGTATAATTTGATAAATATATTATTGTACAATTTAATATAGTAATAATATATTAAATTAATGTATACTACTGTTAGTAGTAATATAGTAATATATATATATATATATAATATAATATAATAATAATATATATACGTGTGTTTCAATATATTATATAATTTTTTATGTTCAATGTATTATATAGTAATAGTATATTAATTTATTGATAATATTAGTATAATTTGATAATAATAGTATCCAATATATTATTATACAACTTAATATAGTAATAATATATTAAACTAATGTATACTACTGCAAGTAGTTATATATATATATATATATATATATATACATCTGTTTTAATATATTATATAATTTTTTATTGTTCAATGTATTATATAATAATAGTAATACAATAATAATGTATGTTCTATTAATTTATTGGTAATATCATTGCTTACAATAGTATTCAATGCCATTATAATATAATATTATAATAATATAATATTCTAATAACAATGTAATATACATTGAAGTAATGTACATATTTATTAATACTATTATTTATAATAATATTCAGTATAGTATTATACTATAATATACATTATATTATATTTAATATTTTTAAATAATTATTAATATTGAGTTATTATAATAATTATTTGACACGTAGCTTATATATTTGTGATATAAATATCTATATATCTAATAATTTATTTATGTTTGACTTATTTCAGTTGCATGTAATTTTTCAGAAATATCAAGGCAAGTTTGGCTGAATAATATTGACAGTTAATATTTTCACCTAGTTTATTAATTTCTTTCATTCTATTGATTTTATTCCATTCAATTAACATCTGTCGTTTATTCCAACTAATTTTTAATACCGAAAACAAAAAGGGAGAGGAAAATTCTTTTTCACTCTTTCTCAGAAAATGATATTGGAACAAATACCTAAGATATTTTCAATTATCTGCATGAATCCACCGATTCACTTGGTTCGAAATTAAAGGGGAGAAACTCGTCGAATTGAGTTTGAAGGGAATTACAGACGAGTTCTTTCGAGAAAAGTTGAATGGTTAGGTGGTGAGTCTCTGGTGACGGCAGGAGCAGGTGTTTCGAACGTGGAATTAATTAAGGCGCCCGGTTAATCTCGCGAGATCGAATCTTAGAAACTTGTAAAACCTGAGGTCTCCGATCGCTGCGCGAATAATTCTGAAAGTTCACCATTCTCGCGGGCAAAAATTAATTAGACGTGCTTCGGCAACTCTTAACTCTCGAGATCTTCAGAATCTTTATCGCAAGGCTAAGTGTAATCAGGATTGAACGACAAAGATTCGAGAAATCCTGGCGTTCAATTCTGACGTTCTGTGTTAAACGAAATTGCGTCGTTTCAAGCTTAGGGGACATTTTATGCAGTTTTCACATTTCTTCCAATTTTATGACTTTTATACGCAATTCAAGATTTACAGATCTGCAGTTTTGTGTAATTTTGCACGGTTCTTCGTAGATTTTTTTTTTTTTACAATCGAATTGTTCAATTAAAATATCTGAAATATCATTAATTAATAGTGTTTCAATTTTTTAAGTTTTTCAATTTTCATACGCAAATTTCATACTGCAATTTTGTGTGATTTTGTATAGTTCTTCGTAGTTTTTTCTTTTACAATCAAATTTAAATGAAATATCTGAAAAATCATCAATTAAACAATTCCTCCGTTTTTTAAGTTTTTCAATAATTTTGCACAGCTTTTTCGTAATTTGTTGCAGTAGATCAATCAAGTTGTTTGAATAAAATATCCCAAAAATGATCAGTCAAATAATACATCATCGCCCGAAATAATCTGACCGAGCAATTGATCTTTCTCTAAATCGTTTCATCATCATTCGGTTATCGAATAAAATAACTTCGCATCTACAAACAATTCCGATTTTTCAAATAATTTCCAACTCTCCATTCTCACAAACCGAGATTATTTATTACTTATTATTTCAACGAATTCATTCGAGTGATAAAATTACTCTCACCGATTTATCTTTAAAACAAAACCAAAATACGATAATAAGATAAAAATAAAAATACAAAATAAAATAAAAATAAAACTACAAAATAAAATAAAAATAAAAATACAAAATAAAATAAAAATAAAACTACAAAATACAAAAGAAAAATAAAAATAAAAACATAACCAATCGAAAATTAATAAAATTTGTCTCAAATCGAATTTGCCCCCTTTGCAGAGCTCATTACGCAAATCATCGGCAATTTTCGTTAGAAAACACTCGCTTCGTCAATTCCTCCTTCTGTTTTTTTTCTCCCACGCGAGTGAAAATAGCCACGCGCACGATGCGCAAGTAAGAATATCCAGAGGTAGAACGAAACTGGTACCGAACGTTCCACTTCGTTATGGATAAATTTCTTGCCGGGGGCGAGAGGGAGAAATATAGAGTGAAACTCTCTCTCGGCGTGTGTTGGAACTCGGTTCGTTATCGGATGACGATTATAAACAGCAATGGCCAGACTGTACGTTTATACATATATCGTTGCAGGCAAACACGATAGTTCCGCGTTTCGCGTTGCCAGCGCCGCGATTTAAACCATCCGCCCCTGTTTGCTCTCCCTTATCGATCATTAACAAATCACGGTTTGAAAAAGATCGAATGTTAAGAAGGATATTAGAATCTAAAGATATTATTATATAAAATATATAATATTATATATTATTATATATTATATACAATATATAATATTATATATTATTATATATCATATACAATATATAATATTATATATTATTATATATTATACAATAATATAATATATAATATTTATTGTTATATAAATTATGATTTTTATTTTTTATATTTTTAATATTTATATTATAATTTTTAATATTATAATTATATAATATAATAATATATATTATAATTTTTAATATTTATAGTGTATGAGGTATGGTGCGACATATATTATATAATACCTATATATTACCTATTATATATAATATCATATAATATAATCTCATTAAATATAATTCTTTCCACTATTTATATTATATTATTACCTCATAATACCTCTATATTAAATATATATATTATCTTATACACTATAAATATTATATAAGGTATATTGTATTATATAAGGTATATTATATTAAGATTAGTGCGCGAAGATATTCTAAAATTATAATTATTAATAAGAATAAATTATGAATTTGGCCATCAGAAAATAAAAGTTTTTTAATCTAACGTTTTAAAATTTATATGATTGAATTAATTTATATAATTTATTGAATAATAACTATTTATTTGTTTGATTGTATTATTTCAAGAAATTTAATATATTTAATTATAATTTTTTTTTGTTTCAATATGGTTTATCTTTAGTTATCATTTTTAATATGATTCATTTGGTTTATCTTTAGAAAGAACTCGAGAATTCTACGTTCCGAATAAATAAAATTCTAAAATTTCGTGCGGGAAATTCGATAATTTACTTCGAACGAGTCGCGCAGAAATTTATAAAGTGTGTCGTCACAATTAAAATGAGTCAGATCTCATCTTCAGTCGGGGCTAGAAAATATAACCATAAAACGTAATGTAAAGAAAAGGGAAAAATATTTTTAGCGCGTCTAATTTTCTGACGATGTGTTTATATCAACAAAATCTAAAAGTAACGTGCACTAATTTTGAAAGTGACTAATTTTACGAGACCTTGAGAAGCACCATATCATTTCCTCTGTTTCCCCATTGATAAAACGTCAAAGTCAAAATGCAATTTTAGCTCGTCAAATTTCGAATTATCTCCTACACTGGAAACAAAAAGAAGATAACTTGCGATTAATCGGAAATCACTCGACAAGTTTCAAAAATGTTAAACAAAATAAAAATATAAATATTTTAATAAATATATAAATATAATATAAATACTTTAAAATTATAAAAATATAAATATTTGAATAATACAAATATTTTTTAAATATTTGAAACATAAGAATATAATAATATATAATACATGAAAATATTATAGTTTAATTCCGTAGAACTTGAGCCGCCATTCTTCATACTTTTCATTAACAAAATTAACGTTAAGTTACCAGACATTTCCGTCAGATTAGTTTAGTATTTTTTCTCTCGTCGAATGAAACAAGTAGTAGCGATGACAAACTGGTCAGCCTACCGCACTCCTGTTTCTCCCCTGTTTGAAATTTTCCCTCGACCCCTTTCCCCCCACCATTTTGCATATCATTTCCAAGCAGCTATTTTTCTCCTTTCGATTCATCCATCTCGATTTCGAACTCCTCCCCTCTTCCTTCCTTCCATACTATAGCTTCACCTGTTTGCATTATTACAGGCCATTATTGGTAATCCGTTCGCGTTGTTACAGGAAGAGGCGGATGTGGGTTGCTGACCTAGTGCCATTTAGGTTAGATTCGCACGCTCCACAGCATCAAAAAATGCCAAACGATGTCCCGATATTTTCTGACCGTTTTATGTTGTATTTCAGCTCGAAGTAACGTTTCGAAGTGAAAGATAAAAAATTCACAGAGACTGAGTTTCCCACACGTCGTTATACTGGTCAGCTTGAAACAATTGTTCATGCTAACTGAAACGTTCTTTTCATTTTACGAGCACGTTATACGTATTTCAATTAGATATTTATCAAGTGCCACGGATTGATCGGTAACGATCATTGCTCTTGCGCGTAATTCAAGCGTCACTTGAAATATTTATTTGACTGTACAAGTATAGTCGCTACATAAGCTTTCGAATTCATATATCTTTCAAGACCAACTCGAAATTATTTATTTGAAGCATATCAACGTGAAATAATCGTTATCCTCATATTGATCGAAGTATCGTTGAAGTATTTGAAATATTTATTATTTGATTTTTACAAGTATCATTCATTATATTGCAGTTGTATAATTTTCATAAGGGAAATCAATCCCTCTCTGCATGTGCAGCAAAATGTTTCACAGAATTTTCACGATGTTGGACAATCATTATTAACATTATGACAGGAAGACGAATTTATGATATTAATAAGTTGAGCAGATTTATGATATTAGGCAATTGTTATTTCACCGATTTATGAATCGAATGAAATTCTTTCAATAAAAGGGTATTTCGATACTTTGTTTCCAATACTGCTACACAAAACTCTCGAACGCATACGATTTTTCGACCAAAAAAATTCGTAAACGTGTATTTAAAAAAAAAAAAAAAAAAAAAGAAAGAACTTTCGAGAGTTTCGAATCGCTTCCATTAATTACGTCAGGAAATCAATATTATGCGCTGTTACAGCGGCGAAAGCGATAGCCATAAATATTCGCGTGATCGATCGGCGAATACGTCATCGTAAAGTGTCGTCTTCCCTCTGTCCAATTTTTTTTACCAAACGTCAATACAATTTCATCATCTTCTTGTGTACGTGAGCTAATTTGTTCTTCCAGTCGATCTAAATATGTTTCTTTTCTCCCTTCGAATGTACTCAAGACGATAGTTGAATTTCGCGATGAATAATTTAATTTGAAGGGTAGCTCACCTAACCAAACTACGTCTGTCTACATTATACTTATAAATTTGAATTTATCGTATATTGAGTCATTGTGTATCTAGTAATCTTTTTAAATAAGCGCAGAATATTGAAAACGAAGTACACGATCGTTATCGATCTAAATTATGCTTAAATGTATTGGAAATTTGTTACTAAACAAACCTAACCTAAAATTCCAATTCAAATTTTGTCCGAGCACCACGTGAATCGAAATTGTTTAACCAATCGCTCGTTGAATATTATCGAAAAACATAAAATTCGTATATATAGACAAAGTTTGATATAGCTTGTTACACTTAACTCGAATTCTAACGAAACTGAAGCCCAATAATAATCCTCTTAACCAAGTACGGGACAAAAAATTGTTTTTCTTACTAGGAGAACTTTGTAATTGTATTGTAAATTAATTACTCGGATATTTGAAACTTTTAAACCAACCCAACCTGGCTGGATACAGAATTTCGACGAAAATCCAAACATAACCTAAATCAGAGTTGTCAAACTTCGATTGTCGCAGTTTATATCAAAAAAATTTGTAATGCTCTTAAACGAAGTTTAATGCAAGATTCTCGTGTGATACTAACAATGAGCTTCTAAAATTCCGTTTTCCACGTTCCGCTCAAACATAACCTAAGCCAAAATTTCGTCGATCAAAAAGTACAAAAAATGATTAAAAATCCGTAGTATTTGAAGCTTAATTTACATCCCCCAAATTGAATTCTAATCCCCCACGCTTGAATTCTAATGAAACCAAACACAATAATCCTCTCGAGCAATAATTATAATAACAGCAAAGAATTGTTTTTCTCATTGAAAGAAACTACTTCGTTTGAAAACATGGGATCGAATTCGATTCAAACTCAAGAGAACGCGCGAAACCTAACCTAAAAGCAGATTCAACTAAAACATAACCTATCTAGACCGAGATCATCGAATGGTAGAAAAAACTTGTACTTTAGTTACGCTCGTCTCGAGTTTCAATAAAATCGTATCCAATAATCCCTTTGACCGAGTGCAAACGAATCTCTATAAAAAAAAAGAAGGGGGAAACCTAATTCTAGTAAAACCAATAATGCTCTCGAGTAATAATTATAATAACAACAAAGAATTTTTCTCATTGAAAGAAACTACCCTGTTTGAAAACATGGGATCGAATTCGATTCAAACTCAAGAGAACGCGCGAAACCTAACCTAAAAGCAGATTCAGCTCAAACATAACCTAGCTAGACCGAGATCATCGAATGTCAGAAAAATCTGTACTTTAGTTACGCTCGTCTCGAGTTTCAATAAAATCGTATCCAATAATCCCTTTGACCGAGTGCAAACGAATCTCTATAAAAAAAAAGACGGGGATAACCTAATTCTAGTAAAACCAATAATGCTCTCGAGTAATAATTATAATAACAGCAAAGAATTTTTCTCGTTGAAAGAAACTACCCTGTTTGAAAACATGGGATCGAATTCGATTCAAACTTAAGAGAACGCGCGAAACCTAACCTAAAAGTAGATTCAGCTCAAACATAACCTAGCTAGACCGAGATCATCGAATGACAGAAAAATCTGTACTTTAGTTACGCTCGTCTCGAGTTTCAATAAAATCGTATCCAATAATCCCTTTGACCGAGTGCAAACGAATCTCTATAAAAAAAAAGACGGGGATAACCTAATTCTAGTAAAACCAATAATGCTCTCGAGTAATAATTATAATAACAGCAAAGAATTGTTTTTCTCATTGAAAGAAACTACCCTGTTTGAAAACATGGGATCGAATTCGATTGAAACTCAAGAGAACGCGCGAAACCTAACCTAAAAGCAGATTCAGCTCAAACATAACCTAGCTAGACCGAGATCATCGAATGACAGAAAAATCTGTACTTTAGTTACGCTCGTCTCGAGTTTCAATAAAATCGTATCCAATAATCCCTTTGACCGAGTGCAAACGAATCTCTATAAAAAAAAAAGAAGGGGGAAACCTAATTCTAGTAAAACCAATAATGCTCTCGAGTAATAATTATAATAACAGCAAAGAATTGTTTTTCTCATTGAAAGAAACTACCCTGTTTGAAAACATGGGATCGAATTCGATTGAAACTCAAGAGAACGCGCGAAACCTAACCTAAAAGCAGATTCAGCTCAAACATAACCTAGCTAGACCGAGATCATCGAATGTCAGAAAAATCTGTACTTTAGTTACGCTCGTCTCGAGTTTCAATAAAATCGTATCCAATAATCCCTTTGGCCGAGTGCAAACGAATCTAAATAAAATAAAAAAAAAAAAGAAGAAGGGGAAAAAAGAATTGTCCCCCCCCCCCCCATTGGCGAAACACTACCGTTTGAAAACACGGAGCGAAGTTCTTTTTTTCCGCTCGGTGGAAATCAATTTCCCGACGAGAGGGCCGCGTTTTCCAACAGGCAAGTGGCGCGGCTGAAATGAAAACTGACAAACTGCGGGATGGCCAGCGGTTAATAGCAACGCGATATCGCGTCAGCGGAGAGGCGAGGGTCGATCTATGGCGCTTGGGAACGATGCAAGTAGAATTGGCGAGAGGGTTGTGATACATGACGACAACCACAGCGAGCATATTTGAAACGGCGCGCGTTTCAACGCCAGAGCGAAACTACGCCGACGAGTGGAGAATAAAAATTGCGTATCAGGGAAATGAACTGTTTCAACGCTGCTCGAGGTGTATTTGTATTCAAATGGATTAGGTGTGATCCATCCGTCGGATGTATTTATGTATCTCGTAAACTGAAGTGGAAGTAACATTTTTTCTAGTTTATCTCTGTAACTGTAACTGGACTGGATTTTGAAATTAAATATGTCGAGTAACACGTAACATGGGAAAATATATAAAACGAGTATTTAAAGTGAAGTACTTTAATTGTAATGATTAATGAAATGAAGTGTAATAACAAAATATTCTTATGTGGGTTCCGTTTCATTTTTTATATCAGTGATATGAAAGTTGCATTAGAACTGATGTTATAATAATGTAGTCTAATTATAATAATGATGCAAAATTGAAAATGAGCCACTTGTACGAGTATAATATAATAATAATATATAATATTGTGTATTATAATATAATAGTATATTATATTATACTGTATGGTGTACTGAAATAATATACCTATAATATAATTGTCATATTATTATATATAATATTATAATACTATATAACATAGTACCATAGTATTATAATACTATATAACATACACAATATTATACAATTGACATATAAAATGAAAAATTACATATAAAGTAAAAATGGATGTTGAAAGCAATTCCAAATAGAACTTCGAACTCAAGCAAAATTTTAATTGAATTTGCAAACCAACAATTATTATAGTAGATGATTAATTTCGATGAATCAACGATCGATGATCAATTCCATTATCATCAACGTATATAAAGTTCCTCTTTAAGCAGTTAATTTCAATTAAGTCAGTTATCAATCGTTGATAATGATTGTTAGTTTCTCTTTTCCAATGATCTTAGCTACCCTTTCTCTAGATTCATACAATTTTCCGCTCAATTTTTTTGGTGAACTAACCGATCGACCGATCGAACTAAAAACATCAATTGATCGAAATTTAGTTTAACTGTGTCGTGTACCATGTTACAGAGGACGAGTACGAACCTGTGGGGCGAGTGGATGGGGGTGATGCACGGTGACGAGGTCGAGTACGTGTTCGGCCATCCCCTGAACACGTCGCTCAAGTACAGCGGCAAGGAACGAGACCTGTCCTTCAGGATGATATTCTACTTCTCCAAGTTCGCGTATTCGGGGTAAGTTTGCTCAGACGTCATAACGGATAAACACATCGACTCGAGAGGAGCCCGTCTAGGAACCTTTTTTTTTTCCTCTTCTCGCTCTTCTGGCTTTAGGTGCCTGCCTCCGTTGTTTCCATTTAATTAACTGTCGGACGAACGTCTTGAACGAAGGCGAACAATTCTGGGAATATTTGGAATTTATTTGAATTATTTATTGAATTATTGGCAGAAGGATGTTCGTTATTATCTGCTGTGCTAGAAATGGAGGTTTGGGTGGGGTTAGTGATTTTAAAAAATAGACTTTCTGTAATAATTAGAGGAAATGGGTGTTCCTGGTATGATATTTGCCAAGAACCATGAACGGTGAAATATAAAAAATATAAAAATTGTATATTACTTATTATAAAAATATAAATATTATTTATTAATTACAGAATATTATAATTATTATTTATTGTTAATTGTGGGAATTATTATTTATAATAATGACATGGTGTGAGAAAATATATCAAATTAGTAATCTATTAATTATAAAATGTATTATTTATTGCTTATAAAATATTTATAGAATATTTATATTATAATAATATTTGTATAATATTGTAATATTTATTAATAATATATAAAACAATATGTATTAAATAAATAATTAATATTTACATTATAATAATATTTACAAAATATTTAAATAAGTATAAATGTAGAAATGATTATTTCTACTAATGTCAGAAAAATACTATAAATATAAAAAGTATAAAAGTTATTCTTCTGTGTATACGTATATACACGACGAAGTGAGATATCAAACTCCTGATCGAAGAAATTCCGAACGAAAGAAAAAACAAGAAAGAAAGAGAGGAAAAACTAAACTGGAGAATTTATACGCACGTCGATGAAAATCGTCGATTCTTATTCCCCTTTATTCTTAGTGTAGACAGAGACGGCGCGGCGCGGTGAACTTAAATCTCGATAAATTTGTCTTGCCCCGCCCCAGCATCGTCCAGACATTGATTTACGACCGGATAATCCAACCTGGATGAAATATCGTTCGATTCTTATCCCATTAAGTGAACCATCCTCGAATATGGCGTTGGTGTGTTTAATTTATTTATAGAGACGTCGCGAGAAAACGTTGTATCATTCTTAATACGACGGCGATCGCTCTGCGAGCACTTCGTTTCGCAGTGAATTGAGGCCCGAGACGCTTCGAGCTGCTTCGAATCTATATTTTGTATTTTTTTGCGAAAAGTTCGAGTTACTTTACATATGTAAAATATATATTCCATGAAACATTCTGACGGGAGGTATATTTAGTTCTAGTATTTAGATAACAGTCCTTATAAGTTCGCCCTGAAATATAAATGAGATCGGAAATAAAATAAATATAGCAAGTAATAATAATAATAATAGTGATAAATTAAAGTAGAAGAAAATTAAATTAATAGAAATAAATTTAATAAATATATAAATTGTCAAATGTAAATATAACGAACAATAGTAAAGTAAATAATATAATAATATAAACGATAATATAACAAGTTAATAACATAATAATATAAACGATAATATAATAAATTAATAATATAATGATGTAAACAATAATATAA
This sequence comes from Tetragonisca angustula, assembly GCA_036937485.2. Lineage (NCBI taxonomy): Eukaryota > Metazoa > Arthropoda > Insecta > Hymenoptera > Apidae > Tetragonisca > Tetragonisca angustula. The sequence goes on along the minus strand of JAWNGG020000106.1, from coordinate 681,434 downwards.
TAAATTAACAATAGAAAATAATCTCGCGAAATATTCTCACAACCACTTGTATTTCACTTCACGAATTTCAAGCTTCGAATCATATTAGAATATACAATAATCGTTCGATCATACAAATTTATTTCAAACTGTCTCGAATCTCACTTCCGACGAAATTGAAAAGTCATCGATTTGACGATCAATTTTTACAAATTATTAAAATCCATGCGACACCGTCACGAACCGTGTGAATGTCCCACGGATTTTCTGAACAACGGGGCCACGTGAAATCACACCCGCCTCGATGGGAACGCGTACAGCGCAAACAAGACGCGGATCGATAATTTCATTTCGTTAAGAGCGAAATTGACTCTCGTCGATGTAAAAGGCTCGCAACCTGTCGCTGTTTCTTTTTCTTTTTTTTTTTTTTTTTTTTTTTTTTTTTTTTGGCAAGTTGTCCTCCCGAGAGATTGTTCCAAAGATGAAGGGGGAGGGGGAAGAGCGTTCCAGGTGGCTTCTCGAAAATTTCGAGAGACACACGGCTGGTTCTACATCTCGTGGAAAATAGGTCGGGCCAGGACAGTTTACTATTTTCCATGAATTTTTCAGACTGAATATCTTCAGTCTACTAAATTTCTATGAATTTCTTACGCCAGTTGCAGCTACCCCGAGCTTGTTATTTCTAGAAATCCACTAGGATATTCTATCGAATGTCATCAATTTCTCGACGATCGTGAATATTGTTCTTTCCTTTTCAAATTAATTCAAATAAATTTATGTGTTCATGGGAAATTGAAAAAAAATGCAGAATACGTGGAAATATCCGACATTTGACATTCCCTGCGTTTCTTACGTTTTCAACTCGCGTGGTCTGGCGACGAAATCGAATGGTCGATGAATTACATTCAAGACAAACACTAATCTACTCGTGAAAAAAAGTGAAAATCTCAATCGATCAACGCTCGTGATTATTGATCTTCGCTTCCCCATCTCAGCGAGACCAAAAGAAATTGATCAGCAGGCGAGCGCAAATGAATGCCGCTCGATAAGTTGATAGATCGCCGGCAACGAGAATCACAAAGAGAAAGAAAAAAAGGAAAAAAGAAGGAAGAAGAAATAACGATAAAGGAAGAATGGCCGCAGGCTTGATGGATGATGTCCGCCCCGACACGTGACATATCGGCCTCCTTGTGTCCAGGCGTCGATAAATAATTCCTCAGTTTCCCAGTTAACCCAGATTGGAGGAGGCCGCAGCCCGCGGAACCGCCGCGTTAATATTTAATCGGTGTCGTCAAACACACAACGTTGTCCGGAATTAATTCGCCGGCTGACTTTCCGTTTGGTCCGCGCTGCGTCACCGTGGCCAACCTTCTGAAATAATTAATCAGCCTCCCTTCCACTCCTGTCGATATAGAATCCGCGGGTGTTCTATTCTCGGGTGTCAAAGGTCGTCGTAACGCGAATTTTTCTTCCTTTCTTTTTTTTTTTTTTTTTTTTTTTCTTTCGCGACTTTGCTTCTTTGCTCTCTCCCTCTCTCTCTTTTTCGTGGAAATACAGCGAGATGTAACGTCGGTCTCGGTGGGGAAATATTGCAGTATGGTGTACGTACGTACGTACGTTTATGGAAATGAGAAGACTGATGCGGTTCGGGCGGAGAAACTGCTGGATTATATAAAGATTAATTATTTTAATAGCTTTGCGAGCAGTTCTGTTCATTTTTCGTGCTGCATCTGTCTCGATGGATATAATTGGAGTATTTATGTAACTTATGTTTGAAATCGTGCAACTTCCGTTTCAAACATTTCCTCGCGTTTTCAACGGGGTTAAGAATACAAACGTGTACGTACGAATTAACGTTCTGTATATTTATAGTACATTATATAAATTATAATACATATATAAATATATATATTGTGTGTGCATATATTTATATAATATATGTAATATATTTATAATTTATATATATATTTCTTGTTAAATATATTATTATTACAATTATTATATCAAATGATTATACTTAATATTAAATATTATATTTTTTTAATTGTATTAAATCATATTTAAAATATATTTTATATAATGATAAATGTATAATTGAAACTATAATACATGTTATACATATATTTTAATTTTTATATATAATATAATTATATAATAATAGTATATATAACATATAATATATATAATATAACTATATAATAATAATATAATAAATATATATACAATTTTTATGAAATATAATTATATTTAAAATATATTTCTATATATACATTTTGTACATATACACATCTTTATGCATCTCCAAATGCCTGAAAACTCACCATACAACTGCAAAAGAAATTGACAAAAAATTGCACAACTGATCCTCACACCTTACTTGTGGAGTGAAGTCTCGACTAAATTTAATTAACGCTGAGAATCGAATGCCGGAAGAAAATGTTTGAAATTGAAAAGAAAAACGTATCCTCCCTCGATCTCGATCACTGTTTTACTGTATCGCGGCAATCTCTCTCGTTCGTGATAAATTTACTGGAAACGGAGAATGGAGAAGAGGATCGATCTGTCGGCGATTAATTGAATAACTGTGGGGGGAGGGGAGGGGAGGAGGAGAAAAAAAGACCCTCCGGTGTAAATATTTGATTGATACACGCCGGTTCGTGATAGGAAAGACAGACACTTTCAATAATCAACAAAGCGCATAAACCGTCGACGCGCCGTTTATTAACTGAACGCCGGGGTTGTTATTAATTTTAAACGAGGCCTGGTTGACTGTTCGACGTCCACCGCCTCCGTCGTTTCCTCGCTCGGAAACTTGAATTACCTCGCGAGGCAATTTCCCCGCGACGTTGCCAATTAATCCGCCTGTGTGATACTAAATAAAAAGAAGAAAAGAAAAAAAAAAAATAAAACAGTATGATGAAACAGTAGTTGCAGACAACTGCACTGTTGTTTGCGAACGTCGTTATCGACGCTGGGTAAAGCAGTGCTCGAAACAAAAATGAGAAAAAAAAGAATTCTCGAAAATTATTTTTCATTGTTTAAAGAGTTTTTTTTTCTTTTCTGCTTTTGAATTGGTTAATTATTCGTTTTCGTATTGGATTGAAGTATTACGTGTACGTCGTGTATTTCTCAGGATGAATTTGAAATAATTATTCGTACGATGTATTACGCGTTGTTAATTTGAAATAATTATCCATCTTCGTGTTGACTGACGTTTATTTGACGTTACGAATGTGTTTTCATTGTAATAAATATTTTAATATCTATTTTGTATTTTAATGTATTTTAATTATGTATGTACATTCTCCAGATAAACTTGAAATCAATTTAAAAGTTTTCTCTCATTACGCGCGGCGAATTTGTTTGAAAAATATCGTCAAGGATGCTCAACAAATATAACATAATACGTGAAATGTTATTTCAAGTAATTATTTCTAACGCTTCTTAAACGTTGATTGTTTTTTTAATTAATAATTCCCACACAAGTAAACTCGATTTTCGAATGTTATCTTGTTTCAAGAACAGTATCGTTTCCAATACTTTTTTTTTACTTGAAACATGTCGAGGGATGCATTTTACTTGGGACCAATCAATAAAAAAACTACCTCCGATCCAATATTTCAATTTTTCAACGTGTTCGAATAGCAACAACAAACAAAGCGCGATGAATATCGAAAAGTTTTATAATAAAATGATAAAATAATAAAATAATATCATGATAAAGATTCCTTAACGATAAATTGACAAATAATAAAGTAAAGGGTGAAATATTAAAATGTACGTGTTTGAAGAGATTTAGTAATTAATAATTAATAATTATTCGATTTTTTATTTTATTATTTAACAATTATTTAATTTTTTATTTCATTATTTAATAATTCTCAAATTTTTTATTCTGTTATTTAATAATTATTAATTTTTTTATTTTATTATTTAATAATTATTTAATTTCTTATTTTGTTATTTAATAATTAATCTAATAATTATTTAATTTTTTATTTTATTATTTAATAATTTATCTAATAATTTTTTAATTTTTTATTTTATTATTTAATAATTATTATGACGCATAATTGTTCGTAATCATTACAATTATCAAGATATTATATTATCCGATTATAAGAATTAACAAATAAGATTAACAAATTATTATTTTTCCACTTGAAATACGTCTACGAGTTGCTTCCAGCGCGTTATAAGGTTCGAGTTAAATGGTCGGTTTACGTTGTTTCGTTGTTGCACGGTTCGAGCTTCTTTCCTATCTAGGAATTTTAGCTCTGTCTGATCAGACAGTTAACCCCGAGGTCAGAAATTTTTAACCGAGACTGCCAGCCAGATCTCTTTAATCTTTCCACGAAGAAATTTGAAACGTTCATACGTTTCGCCTTTTCGTTTCTTTTTTTTTTTTTTTTTTTTTTAACCCGGAGAAACGATTTTAAGAGCGACTGTAAAATAGCAAAGAGCTCGGAGCTTTGATATTCGATATCGAACGTTTGCATTCGAGAAGAAGTTTCGATTTCAACCATCCTCAATTTGACGATTAAAAAGGAAATTTTTGGAGCGAATGTTACTTTTCTCCGGTGATTATTTTGATCCTTAATTTATACTAAAAGTTATGCTTCACGTCACTTAATTTTCGAAACTTTCGTTCGATTGAATTTTATTACTAATCAGTGTGTCAGAAAATGTAGAAAGTATAATAATTTTTAAATTATTTTTAAAGTACAATTACTAATCTGTGTGTCAGAAAATGTAGAAAGTATAATAATTTTTAAATTATTTTTAAAGTACAATTACCAATCTGTGTGTCAGAAAATGTAGAAAGTATAATAAATAAAAAGTTCTAAATTATTTTTAAAGTATAATTACTAATCTGTGTGTAAGAAAATGTAGAAAGTATAATAAATAAAAATTATTAAATTATTTTTTAACTATAATTACTAATCTGTGTGTCAGAAAATGTAAAAAGTACAATAAATAGAAATTTTTAAATTATTTTTTAATTACTAATGCGTGTGTCAGGAAATGTAGAAAGTATAATAAATAAAGATTTTTCAAAGTGTAATAAAATCTTCGTTACTCAATGCAAATTACTATAGTCATCTACGATCCCACAATGGTGCTTTGCATTAATTATTCAATCATTTCACTGTTGTTTAATAATTATTCGTCACTTTCCAGGAAACCGACGGATGATGAGTCCGAGTGGCCGCCATATTCGAGGGACGAACCGCAGTATTTCATCTTCGATGCGGAGAAGATAGGCCTTGGGAAAGGACCACGCACCACGTACTGTGCTTTCTGGAACGACTTCCTGCCAAAGTTGAAAGGGGTGCCAGGTCTGTACAATCTTGAAATCATTCCAATCTCATCTCCTTCTCTCTCGTGCTATAATACACACTTCCGCTCAAAAGTTGCTTCGAGCAATTTTGATTTCTAACTCTCAGTGTTTATCAATGTAATAAATAATAAAATTTTCAAGCCACTTGATCTCCCTAAGTCTCAACACAGATTATTTTTAATATTCAGTGTCCTGTAAACGTAACTAATAAAGAAAATTTTTTAAGTTTCACTCTGCAAATGATAAAATTTTAAAGTTAATAAATAATGAAATAATAAAATATATAAATAATAATATATAAAAAAATAATAAAATATTTTATTAAATATTAAATAATTAAATGTAAATAATAAAATTTTTGTGTTTCACTCTGCAAATTTTTTATTATGTAAAGTATTACTTAACTTGTCCAATTTTTAAAGCAGATATAATACTCCTATTTTTTATAAAGCTCTGATATTTATCAAAGACCAGGAGTATTCAGTTACGTGTGATTTTTAATAAAATTGTATTAATAATATACTCTCTTTTATGACATAAAGTGTCAAATTAAACAGATTGCTACACTGTGATTTATTCATGATTTTTTCCAATTTCAGTGAACGTATAATGTAAAACTAGACTACAGGTGTGTATAATGTTTAGAAATGCAAATGGAGAAATGAAATCTGACCAGAGACACAGATACGCTCTGCCCATTTAATGTTACAACGAGCGCTGCACTCTGATATTTTTGTGTGTTCTCTGCATTTTCATCCTGCAATTTAATAATAATGATAAGTTTGTCTCGTATGAAACGGCTGACTTTAAAAAGAAGCGAGTAAAAGAAAAAAATTGTTCAATGACACTTAAATGTAATCAAAAGGATATTACGTAGCAAATTCGAATGCATTTTCCTTTTTTTTTTTTTTTCACAAAACTTGTAATTTCACGCGGTAAAAATTACTTTATTGCAGAAGAGAAGAGACAACATGTCACTGATACGGAAAATTTAAATTGAGAAATACGAGCGTGCAGACCGAAAGATTGCCAGCAACGTTTAACTTAAAAGTTTTGCAACTCTGTTTCACACCAGTAAAAATATATCTTGCTACAATCTTTTTTGATAAAAATTTCCAAAAGTCTCTGTTAAAAATTTCATGCGCAACAACCTGACATTTCACAGTTTCATGATTTCAATATACAAGAGTACACGGTTGCTTGCCTTATTTATTGCCTATTTTTAAAATTTCTTTCCTTTCTCAAAAATCTCCTTTGTATAGCTCTATCTACGATCCTACACTATTCTTCTATAGATAACTAAGAATTTTCGTGGCCATTGTATATTCTCTTGTAGACTACACCCTCAAAACTTCCACAGATGCAATATGTTATTATTCAACATCCCTGACCCTGTTTCCCTTTTCTTTAATCTCCATCATCCCGTTTTTCACGGACTCTCTATAATAATATAATAATTAAAATAATATATAAATTAATTTATATTATAAATAATTAATAAATTAAAAATTAATTAGTATAATTAATTCTTTAATAAAATATAAATAAATTAAATAACATAAAACTGAAACTAATAATTCTAATCAACATATATATATATATATATATATATATATATTAAATAATCATATCGAATACGACTTAAAACATCACGAATTATAACTAATAAAAATAAATTAAATAAAATATTTCAATAATTTAAACCATAAAACATTATTAATAAAATCATTCTTATAAATAATAAATTTATATATTCTGATAAAAAAATATAAATAAATAATCTTCTATAATATTCTAAATTAAATCCAGAAACTAATTCTGATTCTCCTTCAATTAAATCAAACGGAATTCGATTGAAATCAATTAATAATCTAATAATAAAAATAAAATATAAAGGGTATATTAAAATAAAAAATTTCAAATTTAATTGATAAAAAATTATATTAATAAATTTGAAATTTTCTGTTATTGCTATTATTATCTCTGGTTTCTCCTTTTAATCTCTTGCGCTGGAATGACGATTTCTTTGTCCCAAAATTGCAATATCTCCACAATTTTTAATATACCTAAGTATAACTCAATAATTTCTATCCAGCGATATTTTCTTCTTCTTCGTCGATTTTTCTTTAATCGACAGCGACGTCATTTGCGACGACGGTGCCATTAGATATGCGTGTAGCAGTTTATGTTTTTCCAGATATTTTAACACTCTTTGTATTGTCATTTTGAGAAGTCAGGTTTATGTTTGCGTTGATTCACGTATCTCTGTCGTTGGGTTTCTGTGCTGTGGCATTCGTGCAGTATGTGGGTTATCGCTAGTGGATGGTTATTGCAATGAGTGCAGCTGGGTGGTGTATAGTTTTTTTAATTTTGTGTTCACGTGTCAGCTTGGTATGACCGGTTCTTAGGCGTCTGATAATTATTCCTTCTTTCCTGTTGTTAAAGTTTGCTGTTTGCTGGTTAAAGTCTTGGATACTTTTGTGTAGTTGGTTGCTTTTAGTTGTTTTCCATGTATTGTTCCATTCATTTTTTGCTACTGCTTTTTTTGCAATGGATTATTTGGTCGTCACAGGAGATTGGAAGATAGTTGTGATTGTTAGTAAGCGAGGGAACTATGGCTTCTTTCGCTGCTGCATCGGCTTTTTCATTTCCCTTTATGAGCTGGAATCCAGATGACTGTGGCGTTTGTGTTAGGTTGATTGTGGTTTAGTTCCTGGATGGTGGATATTAGTTGGTTTTCTTGATCATATGGTTTCGTTAGGGACTTTGTAACACTCATGGAGTCGGTGTGCATGACAATCTGGGCTTGGTTATTTGAGTGTGCATATTTAATGGCTTCCAGGATGGCGTAAGTTTCGGCTGTGAAGATGGATGATGAAGAAGGGAGATTTTCTGTTTTTTTTTTTTTTTTTTGACTTTTTCTGTGATAATGGCTTGTCCGTTTTTGACCCTCAGTGTAAACCTTGCTGTGTTGGGAGTAATTGTTGTTTAGTTCTAGGAATCGAGACCTGTGGTCAGTTGGACTGAGGATTTTTTTGGGGAGTTCGCAGAATTCTTTGTCCCAGAATTGCAATATTTCCACAGTTTCAAGTATGACCCGGGCAAATCAAATGATGAATTTATTGCTTCTCAATAATTTCTATCCAGCGATATCCGACGAGTCAATCTATTATATAGTATTATTTAATATAATAATATATATAATATATATATATTTATATTTATATATTATATAAAATATTTATATACTATATTCATTGTATATAACTGTACAATATCGTATTCTGTAGATTATATACTAATAATATATAAATAATACAAGTTACAATTCAATCTATTATATAGTATTATTTAATATAATATATATATATTTATATTATATATATTATATAAAATATTTATATACTATATTCATTGTATACAACTAAAATGAACGCGACGAATCATTATATATATGGTTTGGTCACTCGTTACGGTCCGCAATCAGTTGCCAGCGCGAGTGGTTTAAAGCACCTTGGTCGTAACCTGTTTCACTTTGAGACTTTTAAAAACCGCAGAAGAACCTCACATCCTATTTGAACTGATTTTCATTAAAATTTTCCCTCCTTTCTAAGGGAGACATCCATACGTTGCAACGAGGATCTCTTCCCCATTTTTTCCATTTTGAAGCGTCTTTTTCCTCTTTTTCCTTACTTTTTGAATGGCAAAGTGCCTTTTTAGAATATATCGTGCGAGAAGAAGCACAGCTTCTGGGGTGATGATTTTTGAATTTTAAATTCGACATGTCCCGTCCTTTTTTTTTTTTTTTTTTGGAATTTTCGAGGTAAGAGTAATTGTTGTAAAGGATTGTACCAACGATAATTCGCGAGGGAAAATTTCTCCTCTGAAGACGAGTGTGCTAACCGCTACACCGACATTTTTATGCAGCTCTCGACTGTACAAGTCGTTTCCACCTTGAATATCTTGGCTCCTGTAAAAAATATCAAACTCATACATATGAAGCTTCACTCTTTTCGAATAATTCTTCGCAAACATCGTACATATATATTCTTCAATGAAAGCAATTTCCTTGCTTTCATGATTCAATGCACTTTTCCACGGCAAATGAGATTTATCATTCTAGCATTTCGAGCAATTGCAAGTTAAATTCAAATGTTCGATATCTTTGAAAAATAATTCATCTGTCAGAACGTTGTCTGAGTAAAAGTGTTGATTATTATAATTGTTCTAATTCTTCTCGTTTTGATAAATGTATAACTACATGTTTGTTTAAAATTCTACGTTCTCTTAATAATATAACCTCTTTAATAATAAATTAATGATATTCTGTAATTCGATGGTATAATATATGTTTATGATTCTATATCTTTCTAATGATAATTTATAATGAATGCGACAATAATCTGCGATCTAAATTGGACGATATGTAATCTAAAAACAATGAACACAAATAATAATCTATAATTCTATATTTTCCTAATAACAATCTATTTCTCTGGTCCTAGTATGTATATTTATCAATTTAGATATTTGTATCTGTAATTCTAATGAAATGTTAAAAAGATAACGAACATGACAATATCAAAGTATTAAAAAATGACAACATATATAATAATAAATTGAACAAATTCATTAAATAAATAATACCGGAAGAAGTACATCAAAATACAGTACATCATTCTTCATCTTTCACATGCTCCACATTCAGTATAAGTCATTTAGACTTCCAACAATTGTAAACGTGAATGTACACAGCTCCAAGTAATAAATCAAATAATTCTAGAACAAATTACCATGAATTCGAAACACTATATTATAAATTTATCATATTATATGTATATATATATATATTATATTGTATTATTATACTATATAATAAATTAAATATAATAATTTTATATATATACTAAATTTAATAAATATACATAAATATATAATAAATAAATTGATAAATAATAATAAATAATATAAATAAATTTATACCATCTATAATAAATTTTATATACTGTGTATTATTATACTAAATTCAATAAATATACATAAATAATAGTAAATAATATAAATAAATTTACACCATATATAATATAATCAATTTCATATACTATATATTATTATACTAAATTCAATAAATATACATAAATAAGTTTATAAATAATAGTAAATAATATAAATAAATTTACACCATATATAATATAATAAATTTTATATACTGTACTATTATTATACTAAATTCATTAAATATACATAGACATATAGCAAATAAGTTTATAAATAATAATAAATGATATAAATAAGTTTACACTATATTTTCACAAGTTTATAGTAATTTTACAAATCTGCAGTATAACCTGAATGCCTAATTTTCAATCAATTCCGAATCGCCCGAATTAATTTTCTACAATCACTGAAAAGCGTAGCTGCCTGGCCCCCTCCCACCGCCCCCCTTTGACCCCTCAATTGTCCACAGTTCGCGATAAAATAAAATAGCACGAGGCCAGGCTTCGATATACATATCGATGAGATTCTCGCGTTGTTTCCACGTTTCGAACAATTATCCAGCTGTTGTTCTTGTTGTTGTTGTTGTTGTTGTTGTTGTTGTTGCTGCTGTTGCGTGACGCGTGTTCTCGTTTCGCATCCGCCCGCATAATTCCCAGCGTTTGTTTGCTCGAGATTGTGCCGGATTAAAGCTGGTATTCGGTCGGATCGAATTCGGGTGTCGGCACTCTCCTCCCCTTTCTGGCCGCGGCGTTCTCTTCAGCGGAATTGCTTCGTGTCCCACGCCCCCGCTGTTCCAAACGAACGTTCCACGCGGATATCCAATGACGCTCGATAGTCTGGAACTAGTCATTTGCTACCCGACGAGAGATCGTCGGATTAACCTCTCCTTGTCTTTCGATTTAATCCCCAGCCAGGCAATTTATTCCCTTTGTTTCTCTCTTTTTAGGAATTTACTTTAATACTTTTCTTTATTTTATTTTTTTTTGTTTCTGAGAATTTGTTTTTTTACCTTACTTTGCTACTTTTTCTATTTTCTTTTTTTCTTTCTGAGAATTTGTCTTTTACTTTACTTTGCTACTTTTTATTTTATTTCTTTCCTTTTGAGAATTTGTTTTTTTACCTTACTTTACTACTTTTTTATTTTATTTCTTTCTTTTTAAAAATTTGTTTTTTACCTTATTTTAATACTTTTTTTATTTTATTTCTTTCTTTGTAAAAATTTATTTTTTACCTTACTTTACTACTTTTTTATTTTATTTCTTTCTTTTTAAAAATTTGTTTTTTACCTTACTTTACTATTTTTTTATTTTATTTCTTCCTTTTTGAAAATTTGTCAAAAAGATACAGGGTGTACAGGGTGTTTCAGTAATTTTCTGATGATAAAGGGGTATTCGTGGCAACCAATTTCATCTCTGTAAAATGAAGCGTGAAAATGATTTTGAATCCTGCAAGGAGTTTGTCTTCGAGACTTTATAATTTGAAAAAGAAAACCTACCAGAATTTCAGATGAACAGATTATGTATCAAATTGTTGAAAGTCAGTGGAGAAAGAATATCAAATTTTAGGTAAAAAATGTACATAAGTATAGGAATTTTTAAGTTTATTTTTAAGATTCAGTGATTAAATTGGGGGGGGGGGGGAGCTTCGTGCAAATATGACTTAAAAAAAAAAAATTCTATATAATTTTGCACTTATAAATATTTTCCATAAATGCATAAAAATCCGCAGTCTATCGATAATACTAGATAACACGGATTTAATATAATATTATTATACTTGAGGAACGAAATCAAAATTTGATGACGGTATTAAAACGGCTACTAAATAATTTCCAAACTCTGTGCCGCGATCTCTACGGTGAAATTAATAACATGGAAAACGATATAACGATTATATGAACGAATTTATATTTATTATTGTAATATGATAAATTATTATGTAATATGATATTGACAATACGAGGACAAGGAGGATATTGTATTTATAAATGAATTCGTAACGGCATAAATATTATTATGAATTTATTTGTGCTGCTGTAAATTAACAATTTCTGTACTGTCTCATTGGAATTGTTGCTGCGACATTGATAATAGAATAAATTTGCATATTTGTAATGCGACATGTAATTTTATTTATAATGCATTTAGTCTTCTTCATATTATCAATGCTATTGCACAGCATACTCCGAAGAATTAATTATAATGATATGCAATTATTATATAATTATTATATCAATTGTAATAATATATAATTATAATATTAATTATATATATTATAATTTACATAATAATATTATATTAGTTATAATAATATATAATTATAATATTATAATTATATTAATTATAATAATATATAATTATAATATTATATTTAATTAATATAAAATAATATACATAAATACACATAAAATAATAGTTACAATGATAGCACGTGAAGTAGTATAAATAAATTTGCGATGGTATGAAAATATAACATAAAAGTACAGTATAAAAATTAATTTATATTACTGTAAATTCATGCTGCTGTTAATTAAATCTAATCTTCTTCGTGTTGTCAGTGTCAGCTCTAACAATTCTAACACTATTATGGAATTTTACATTCAGTCCTCAAGTAGTTTAAAGTATTCCAACATATGTTAGATCTACGTTAATTCTATTTCGTATCTCGAACAAATTGAACGAGAAATTCCAAGATTAGATATTTAAATAAATATATAATATATAATAATAATTTCAATAATATTTGGATAATACAAAGATCAGTTTGATTTAAAGTATTAGATTGCTACGGTCAGTGTAGAATTAGAAAACGTTAGAAAACTCTTCGTTGCGTGAATTTTTATTACTCGTTTGAGATGATACAGCGTGTCGGTGAAATTGGGAAAGTGATGTGAAATTTTTTAACAAGCGGCGTGCACGCAACACGCAACAGTGCTCAATCACTCGTCACACGATCCTTATCGTTTCCACAGTATCTACTCCAAATGTCACGGTTTGTCGGCTATCGTGATTAAACGCTGGATTTTCACGCGGCACTCCGCGGAAATTACACAACAAAAATATACAATCTGTCGCAGCACGTCTGTTTAAACTTCGTTCGGAGTAAAAAGTACGAGGAGATTTGCATAAATGTCCGCAGCTCTCTTGCTAACTAGAATGTTTATTTATGTGCACAAAATAAAACTCTCAACCGTGAAAACATACAACACACGCAAGTATACATATAAATCAAATGGTTTCATCGACCAGAGTGAACGTTTCATTACATGTAATATGTAAAAATAGATCAAGTAAATAATTGGCCAAACACCATGGGATATGATTTTATAATATGATCGTTCTATTGTGTTTAATGTGTAAAAATAGATAAAGTGGGTACGCTCACTGTGATACTTCAATGAAACCTAGTTACATCCATAAATGCACAGTGTACTGGATAAAATATAGTATTTGAAAAAGTTGAAACAGTATTTATAGAAATTCTACACAGCGTTACATTGTTCAGTTAGAAATAATTATAATTCTTGATATTGATTTACAATATGTACATTCGCTATATGTATTTCAATCATATACTTTACATGATGAACTTGAAATAATCCACACAGTGTTGGATTGGTTAATTTCAAATAATTATTCATCTTTATACTCGTTGAAATATTATTTGATTGCACAAGTACACTAAATAATTATTTGAAATGAATAAAACACTTTTTTATTTTAAATACTCAACAACTATGTAGTTCGTATATTATCTCGAATAATTCTTTCTTAAACAATTATTATTTCAACGAATAATTCCCATTCGTACGTTTCCAATAAATATTTTCATACATTATTAACTTGTTACACATGTCATCAAGTAAAATCAATTTTTACTATCTTATTCCAATATTTTTCACTTGAAGTATAGCCAAGACTGCTTGCAGTATTTGAAATAAATGGGGAAAAGTATATTTTAGTATATTTGTTATTAACTCTTTCAGTATTTGTTCAACAGAAATTCAAACTTCATGTAATATATTAAATACTACTTTATTTCAATAAAAGTATTTCACTTGTTATTTTCAATACTTTTGACTTGAAATGCATCAAATACTGCTTGCAACATAGGGCCAAAATGTGTTTATCATTTTTCTTGTTTGATATCTGAATATTTATTCCATAATTACTGTGCTCGTCAGAAATTCAAACACCATAAAATAAATTGGACAAATATGTCACAATTCTATCTTATTCCAATGAAAGCGTTACAATCATCATTTCCAATACTTTGTACTTGAACACTGCTCCCAACATGCGAAGAGAAGAGAGTAAAATAGTTCAAAGAGAGTGAAACAGTCTGAGACTCTTCACACGTCAGAAATTCCAAAATATTCCAACGACGATTGATCAAATAACTTCATTCTTCTCAATCCATCGAATCAAGGACTTTTGCCCCAAATAGTTTAAGATTCTTCACTCGTCGGAAATTCAAACTCCATACAATAAATTGGACAGATATATCACAATTCTATCTTATTCCAATGAAAGCGTTACAATCATCATTTCCAATACTTTGTACTTGAACACTGCTCCCAACATGCGAAGAGAAGAGAGTAAAATAGTCCAAAGAGAGTGAAACAGTCTGAGACTCTTCACACGTCAGAAATTCCAAAATCTTCCAACGACGATTGATCAAATAACTTCATTCTTCTCAATCCATCGAATCAAGGACTTTTGCCCCAAATAGTTTAAGATTCTTCACTCGTCGGAAATTCAAACTCCATACAATAAATTGGACAGATATATCACAATTCTATCTTATTCCAATGAAAGCGTTACAATCATCATCTCCAATACTTTGTACTTGAACACTGCTCCCAACATGCGAAGAGAAGAGAGTAAAATAGTTCAAAGAGAGTGAAACAGTCTGAGACTCTTCACACGTCAGAAATTCCAAAATCTTCCAACGACGATTGATCAAATAACTTCATTCTTCTCAATCCATCGAATCAAGGACTTTTGCCCCAAATAGTTTAAGATTCTTCACTCGTCGGAAATTCAAACTCCATACAATAAATTGAACAGATATATCACAATTCTATCTTATTCCAATGAAAGCGTTACAATCATCATCTCCAATACTTTGTACTTGAACACTGCTCACAACATGCGAAGAGAAGAGAGTAAAATAGTCCAAAGAGAGTGAAACAGTCTGAGACTCTTCACACGTCAGAAATTCCAAAATCTTCCAACGACGATTGATCAAATAACTTCATTCTTCTCAATCCATCGAATCAAGGACTTTTGCCCCAAATAGTTTAAGATTCTTCACTCGTCGGAAATTCAAACTCCATACAATAAATTGGACAGATATATCACAATTCTATCTTATTCTAATGAAAGCGTTACAATCATCATCTCCAATACTTTGTACTTGAATACTGCTCACAACATGCGAAGAGAAGAGAGTAAAATAGTCCAAAGAGAGTGAAACAGTCTGAGACTCTTCACACGTCAGAAATTCCAAAATCTTCCAACGACGATTGATCAAATAACTTCATTCTTCTCAATCCATCGAATCAAGGACTTTTGCCCCAAATAGTTTAAGATTCTTCACTCGTCGGAAATTCCACAGTCTTCAAATAATGACGATGCGTCGAACCATCCTGCATGTAACCAACAATAGCATTTCACTGATTTGCGTAATCTGTGAACGTTCCTACCGGAATGTGTTCTGTCCACGATCCTCCAGCAGCTTCTTATTGAAAGAACCAACAGTGGACGAGGCAACTGCATGCGTAAGTGTCCCCTCAGTCAGGTTTCGCCAGTTTAACGGAAGTTTAAACAGGCATCAAGGCTACTACGTCCGTCGAATTTCAACCAGAGTGAGAGGACGATTCGGTTCGATGGAATCGTATCCCCTGCGCTGATCGATACGGTTAGGCTCGTTGATCGACGCAAACGTCCCCACGATCGACTCGTTATTTCGTGGTCAGGCGACTACGCTGTCTCCTCCTCCTCGAGCAAGAAGAAACCCCTCTGCGTTCCAGTTTTCCGATATTAATCTGTGAAATTGCGAGTTTCGCCGAGCCTTCTGCGGTCCCGTCGCCAATTTTCGTTCGTTTCGCTGATTGAGCGATTGGTCTCTTCTTTTTGTTTCTTGTTACAAAGGAGCGGATATTTTGATAAACGTGGGGGGAGAACTGGGGCTGCGAGGCGAGCTGCGTCGGCGGTGTTTGCGAAGTTCAAACAGGAAGCAGGAAGTTCGCACGACGATGATGCGGAGTATAGAATAGACGAATAATAATGCGATAATGTAAATTTGATGAGGGAGTATAAATGATAAGTAGCTGATATGCAGAGTGCGACTAAGAGTATAAATAGTATAAGAGTATAATA
This sequence comes from Tetragonisca angustula, assembly GCA_036937485.2. Lineage (NCBI taxonomy): Eukaryota > Metazoa > Arthropoda > Insecta > Hymenoptera > Apidae > Tetragonisca > Tetragonisca angustula. The sequence continues at coordinate 664,733 of JAWNGG020000106.1, read as the reverse complement.
GTAACAGTATAAAAGAATATAATGTAAATAAAAGTACGTATAAATATTGATATAATAATGAAATATAAATAGTGAATACTAATATAATAATGAAATATAAATAGTGAATAATATAGAGTGCAAAATGAGAGTATTTATAATATAACAATATATATATATATATATATATATATATATATATATATATAGATATAAGTATAATAAAAAGAGTATAAATAATAAATGATAGTGCTGAATACAATATGGAATATATGAAAGTAAATAATAAATAATGGTATAATACAGAGTATAAATAATAATATAGTACAAAATATAATTATATAATTGTGAGACTATAAAAGAATAAATATAATGTAAATAAAAGTACGTATAAATACTGATATAATAATGAAATATAAATAGTGAATAATATAGAGTGTAAATGAAAATACTAATATAATAATATATATATATATATATATATATATTGTGAATAATATAGAGTGTAAATGAAAGTATTTATAAGTATTAATATAATATATATATATATATATATAAGTATAATAAAAAAAGTATAAATAATAAATAATAGTATAATACTAAGTACAAAATATAATTATATAATAATAATAATTATTATTATTATTGTATAATATAATATAGAACAAATATCAGGTTGTTACAAATGAAATGGAGAAATTAGTAATGTGAGTTTCTCTTTGAAAATAAATAATTTGTAATCCTGAAACACAGCGAATTGAAAAGGTATCGACACAGTCTTAAATTAAATTAAACAGTATTAAATTAAAGTATCCTTTGAAATATTTCTCTACATTAGGATAAGTACAAAAATATTAACAAGTTTTAATATGAAAAACAATACTTTCCGTTTGTTAAAATTTCGCTTAAATTTCTTTCAAATTTGCGTAATTTCTGAATTCCAGCCTTTGTGTTCAATCCTTTGGAACAGTGGATCAGTATTATATCGTTGGATATAGTTCATTTTATTCTAATATGGGACTGTAATACTTTTTCAATCTGCTGAATGTCACCAAACGTTTAACTTTAAATATACAGGATGTTCTGTAACATTGTGCTTGCAAAATGGGAATATTTCACGAGGGGATTGATTTTATATACAGAAGAATGTTCGTACAAATACTGTTTAGTATGAATCGTTTCATTTTTCGAAAGTATGAAATAAGGATAATTTCAAAGTCACGCTGATTTCTTTAAGTTACAAGTTAAGAAATTAGAATTGTAGTGATCGATTCGTCTAAATATTTTCTGTATCACCTTATTTTTCATCGAAGAAACATTTTTCCTTGATTTCGTGACAAACACTCTAATAATATCATACGAACCATTTCAATTTTATCCAGAAAAAGACAAGGAAACGTCAGCGACATTTGAAATTAAATTTTGAATTAAAATTTAAGTGAAAGCCAAGACGAGTTCCTCAACACAAAAGTATATAAAATATCTTATATAGGATTTATTTCAGAAATATCTTCTTTTATTTATTAGCAATAAAAAAAAATATCTTCTTTTTGTCTGACTTCAATCCTTCGTATTTTTAGATTGTAAATTATTTGCTCAGTTTACGCTGTTCGTAAACAGAACACCATTAGGATGAAATATTTTGCCACTTGTCTCTCTTGTACACATACGTTCAATATTTACATCGTTTTTTTTTTTTTTCTGTATAGTTCTCGGTCGTATGTCGCGCGATATGAGGTCGTATATATAATAGCTATTGAGATCGTAGCCGCACGTTCGTTTCGTAAGAGTTCGTACGTCTTGATTCGTTATTTGAAAAATGTTGCAGAGACAACAGAAATAATGATAGCATGATTAACAAGTGGCAGTGACGAGTGAGAAAGAGAGTCGTATCGTCGTGAGTAAAAATGTCGAAGAGAAATTTTGATTGCGGAGAACTGAACGTGCAGAATAGGTTTTTGTTACAGGCAAGTGAAAATACTCTCGAAATGTTGTCGAAAAAATTCGAAAATTTCTTAACAATTATTGGCTTTCGTTGTTACGTAATATGTAATTTTTAAGGTTTATTGTACGTCATTCTCATTATTAATATCGTTGCATTGTGTATCTCGATATTAACATTAATATTTGTTTGTCTAAATCAACTAAGGAAATGATATAAACGAAAGTGGCAGCAATAAAATGACAATGAAAAATGGTAAATACAACAATGAACGTGTAAATGTAAAAGAAACGACATTGTGTCGTGTCTGTATCATGTATTTATATTTAATCTAATGTATTTAAAAAATTATTGTATATTACTAAATTTAATTCCGATATTTTTAATGTATATAATTTTCTTTCCGATAAATTTAATATTACTTTATTTTATATTTGAATCTAGTTTATTAATAATTTTTTATATAATTTTATATAATTTTATATAATTCAGGATATAATGAATTTCATTTTTTCACACACACACATATATATATATATATATATATATACATATATATTCATATTCGTATTATTATCACATTATTTTATCATGTTACTATTTACGTTCCATAATATATCCATCTATGTTATTACAATACAATAACATATGTTACAACAATATATATATATATATATATATTCGTAGCAAATATATACATTTGTTATTACATATGTTTATATATTATTATATTGTAATAATATAGGTGGATATATTTTATAATGTATTATAATATATTAATATATATTATGATAATATTTATTAATATATAATATATAAATATTCATATTGATATTAATATATGATATATAAAATTAATATATAATATATTTTATAATATATTAATATAAATGATCACAATATAATAACAATATATTATAGAATATATCCACGTATATTATATATATTATTACAACATATACGACATGAATATATATATATATATATATATATATATATATATAATTCGTCATATATATCATTATAATGCGCTATTACACGCGCACAGTACATTTCCTAGACAGCTACGTGACTATCGTCTAATCACCAAAACGACGATAAATCACTATTTCGAAAGAAACACCAAAGCTGGACAGGAGCTGAATAATCGTCCAACGACGATAGAACTCGGAGAATATCGCGGGGGCGGCTACGGTTCGGCTAATCAATGACTCCATTGTGCACCGAAGGCTTCTATGGCCCTTGTCCGATGACTTACACTCCATTGATAGCCATCGTCCGATCGCCAGGCTACAGTTCAACGAGGATACAGTCAGTCGATCGATTGTCAGGACGCGTTCTGTCTCTGGACGATGCCTTTCGGGCATCGGATGCACGCGCCGCGATTGAGATGCGAGCCAGAATTGCCCAGTGACCGATCGATTCCTCTCCGCTTTAGTGGATCAAAATTTTCAGGCCATTTTTCGCTCGAATTCGAACGGAACATCGAAACAGTATGGAAAATTAATTTCAACGATCATTTTCAATCATAAATACGAATAATTTGTAATCTAATTGAATGAATTACAATTATAATTAATTATAAGTACAAATTAATTTTAGTATTTTATGTTTTAACAATTCGAGTAAATAAGCAAGAAAGTCAATTTGAAAAAGAAATTTTACTTGAACGTCGAGTTGAATCCAATTTCAAAATTCATACTTTCCAATACCGTTTTTTTCTTAATTAAATTATTATTCCTAATTTTTTTGATATCTAGATCACTTCGCTAATTCCAATAATTTCATATTGTAGAATATATGAATTTTTATTACATGTTAAATACAATTTTGTCATTTATATTTGTAATATCATTTAAATTAATTGTTGAGTGAATAATAGGATATTTGCATTGAATTTAATTTCTCAATTATGATAATCGATCGTCAGAACTTAATTGCTCACCCACCGACGATTTCGTCGTGCAAAGTAGCTGAGTGATTCGATCTGACCTTGCGAGATGCCTGATTGCTTCTGTCGCCTCTGGAGGTGATGGTTAATTCTGTACTAAACTGTCGAACTAAACTAACTCCGACTGACTACAATTGAGACTGAGAACTCTCCGTCACTGGATCCTACTGTGTTGTGTCTGATTGACGACCCTCGAAAAGAAGAGACGTATAATCATAAAGCAAGGAACATGCTAACACTTGATCTACGACCCTATAATACAACGTTTTTAAACTTTTCAACGTTTTCAGCAAGTTTTCAGTTTCTTAAGCATGAAAAGCGTGCACGTCGAGAATTCTTTTGTTCCAAAATTGTAAAAAATTGCCATTTATGTGGCAATTTATGTTTATATAAATTTATTACTTCTATCGAGTGATATACCGACAAGGTCAAAAAGAAAGCGGCGAATTATTGTATGTATTGGTTTGGTCACTCGTTACGGTCCGCAATCAGTTGCCAGCGCAAATTAAGATCATCGCCAGGCTGACAGCAAGTATCATCCAGTCGTCTGCGTGTTTACTTTCGATTAGGTTTAAGTTACTGTTACTTTTCGTGACAAAAAAAAAAAAAAAAAGAAGTCGCAAACTCGAAAGCTCAACCGATCACGGTTGTAAACTGTGTGAACGCGAGGGATGCGTGAAGATCCGTAACGAGCTAATTCCGAGGCACGTCTGTGTCATAAATAGCGCACGGTTGACCTTCAAAACCGCAAACAGGAATATACACAGGGACGCGTGCGAGATAGAAGCTAACTGCTCTAAACTGTTAGATTATTCCACTCGTCTCTTAAGCAAGACATTCAATATCTATCCTCGAGACGTCGATAGTAGCCACACTGAGAATACTCGCACGAGTATTATAGTAAATGGCCAACCAGGTAGAGGTTCCACTCGTTTAACAGAGATCAAGAACAGAACCGTCTCCAAATCACGTCTTTTTAACGTACGTCCCTCTAACCTTCGTCTCTCCCTTTCGGTTTTCAGATCCAGCCCCGGAAGCCTGTAACAGCGCGATAGCGTCGAGCGTGTCCGCGGGCGCAGGAGATCTGGCCAACTCCCTGGCGATCACCGCGCTGTCCTCGATCCTGGTGCTGTCGAGAGTGATTTAAAAGCCAAAGTAAGAAAGATCGTTTTATCGTGCCCGAGCACCTCGGACCCTCGTTTCAGTGTCTGGGGTTCTCGTCAAGCGGTTGGACACATCTGTGGCTGTCGTTGCGCTTTCACGACGGGTCTCGCGTGCACAATCGACTTTTGAAACGATTTTTTTGTCGATTTGAAATGGTAATTAGGGTATAATACGCATATAGATATTAATTCGTACCATATGTTGGTTTATTTAATTATTACTTATATTCTATATACAGTTTATATAATACTTTTATTTTTTATATATAGAACAGGAAAAGTAAATTATATAATTAATATAATTATATATTAAATTATATTATTAAAACAATAAAATTACTATTATATATAAATAATTTTTATTTATATAATTAAATATTTATATTATATATTTTATTATTTAATATAAATATTTAAAATTTTATAATTTAATTATTATATATAAATAGTTTAATATTTTATTTATTTTTTATATTATAATATAATTTAGTAATTATGCGCGGGGAATTAACTTGTCAGAATCGATCCTGTTGACTTTTGATCGTGGGATTTGTTTTATTTCGGGGTTTATTGTTATTTTGGATTTAGTCTGGTTTAGTCTGGCGGCTTTTCCCAATTTTGGCTACGTTTTTTTTTTCTTTTTTTTTTTTTTTTTTGGAAAAAAAAAGGAGAAAGCAGGAAGAATTATACAACTCTTTCGACCTGTCACGATTGATTTCTTTGCTCTAGTGACGAAATGAACTCTCTCTGTCAAAGAAACGGCAGCGAAATAGCCAAAATTTGGAGAAGCCGGTAAACTAGAAATTTACATTATTTTAGTCGATAATATCGTGTAAGTAGATTGAGTTCGCCACTCGGTATTGCATTTTTTCAAGATGTTAAAAGTTTGTATTGTATTAATTTCAATGCAATGAGAGATTGATCTATGAAAAATGTGTTGCAGAAAAATGGAATGAAATATAATAAGTATAATTACTATAAATTTTATTATCGTTATTATTATTGTCGATAATTATTATTATTATTATTACTATTATTATTATGGATAAATATTATGAAATTGGAAATATATATTAGTATCTAAAATACTGAGTGATATTAATAATATATAAATAATTGTAAATTATACTTATATCAATATATAATATTATGATCTAGTATAAATACGTAATACTTGAAATGATTTGTCACTAAAGAGAATATCGGACTTATGATTCGAAACATATTTATTAGCATTGAAATATCAATCATTTCAATACAAAGATGTTCTTTAGAGAACAGTTCTTTAACGAAAACGTTTTTTTTATAGATAGTCACATTCAATTCAAAGAGAATTTCTCGCAGAAGAAGAGAATTCTTCTTCTTTTCATAAAAAGACGAAACCTTCGAAATTTTTAAAAAAACAAACGGAAACGATGCGAACGAAACTCGTTACACGATCTAATATTATCGACATCAAGTACTATCTCGACAAATTTGTCGTCAAATTTCTTAATTGTAATTATATAAATCAAGAGTCGTCGTTCAAACTACTCAAATCATTATTATTAACCCTCGAATAGCCGACACCGGGTCACTTTTGACCCGTGGCTGAATTTTTACTACACTTGCTTTACGATAATATAATGTTACAATATAATGTTTATAATTATAATGAGGGGGAGAGGAGTTCGTTTAGAAAATGTAAAATTTTCTAAACTTATTTTTTCATTTATGTGCACTGACGTGTTACTTTGTTTTATTGCATGTTCTTTGCATATAAATTGGCACATTATTTATTGATACTATATTTATCATCATGTAGCATCAAGCTCTGGGTCAACGGTGACCCGGTGCCGGCTACGCGGCGGTTAATATCGAATTTCGAATCATCACGAGTCTGACATGAGTCTTCGACGTCGGGTACCGTTTCTTATTTCATTATTTTATAATTATTTTATAATTATTGATATTTCTCGGGCAGAATCATGCGTGACGACCCGCCGTGAAAGTGTTTGCCAGGCGATTGATAACATTCCATATCGTAATTTTTATCGATGCCCACAAGAGGCGTTCGATCGCTTGTTTTCCCTCCCTCCAACGTTGAACGCATGGACACGCGTGTACGTAAGAAAATGAGATAAACTATAGTTTTACAAGTACGTGAAAACGCGTAGGAAAGATGAAGAAGGAGATCAACGAGATTCCAACAGTCGGAATTTCAAGGAACCAACGATGATTTCCGAGCGAATTTCTCGCAGAGATTTTTGTCGAAGAGTTTTTTTCGACAGAGTTTCGAGAAGAGCAGAGATTTCTGAATGAATTTCCCGTGATAAACGACGTGAAATAATATATATAAATATACATAAATTAGTATTATACATATGTGTATGTATATATTATAATACAAATATATAATATTGTATATTTGTTGAAAGAGAGAGTTATAAAAATTTTAGAAAATTTGCAACAAGGAAATAAAATAATATTATATATACAAATATACATAAAATATTATATATATATATTATAATACAAATATATAATATTGTAGATTTGTTGAAAGAGAGAGTTATAAAAATTTTAGAAAATTTGCAACAAGGACATAAAATAATATTATATATGTTAAAATACAAATATGCAAGAACAGTACGAGATATACACGATAAATTGTACAGATCGATGACCTTGAACTCTCATTTAAAAACGGCCTTAATATATTTCGAAAGAAGTTTCTTGAGAGAGAAGACGACAGTTAGGAAATTTTTTTGGAAAATTAGAAAAGATTTCTAAAAAATTCGTAAAAGTTTCTTTATCGACGATAACTACATAATAACCTATAATACATAACCGATGATTTTGAACTCTCATTTAGAAAACAAAATAATCTCCTCTTTCGGCTAAAAATGGATCCTTCGAAATTTGAAACGAATGCAGTTTCATTTTGACAAGTTTTTTGATACGATGAAAAATACGGGTGATTTCGTTCGATTGAGACACCCTGTATATACAATGAGACGAAATCGAATACCACGCGTCGGAAAAGTAGGAAATGAATTTTAATAATCGTATTAATTTCCCGGAAATTTGTGATTAATTTGTTTCGAGTCTCCTTTCTCTTTCGATTGTAACGTGTTCAATGCAGTCGATCGAGATACTTGAAAGCAGAGATACTTTATTTCTTGGAAAACGGAGCGAATTCGAAGAGGCCTCGGGAAATGTTTATTACAATTTACTTCGCAAGGATCGTAAAAATCCGGAACAGTTACTATTCCGAATAGGAAAATAGAAAATTCAAACGAGAAGAGTTTGAAGCAATTTCATTTTTTTTTTTTTCTTTTCAAAAACAGATGGAAAGTCGACAAGAGTGTGGAGAAACTTTTTTTTCTAAGAATGCTCAGACAAATTGCAAGAATTTAAAAAAAGCAGAGAAATTTCAGCTAAAAAAATTTTTTTTTTTAATACTGTTTAAGATTCCAGATTCGACGAGTGAATTGAAAGGGACTTGGCGAAGGCAGAAATTTCTCGATTAAAGGAAGAAAAACGAAAAAGAAATCAGAGACAACTCGAATACAATGGAGTGTACTCTAGTATCAAAGGTGTCGCTATTTTTCACTAATTAAAAGACTTTCGCTCCGCGTATTTAATGAAAAAAGAAAAGCAAATTGCAGAGCAGTCGAGCAAGATACACGAGTGAAATATTCTTTTATACTCTTTATTAAAAATCGAAATATCTTTCTCAATATTCTCAATATGTGTCTGAGCGATGTTTTGTTTGTTTCTCTGATCAATTTCATTGCTGCTCTAAATGTCGGTTCTCGTCGCAATTTTCATCACGGTTTTGAACGTGAGAATTTCAAAGTAACGTGAACGATATTAATTGGCAACGAGACCTGCTGTTTTGGTCAGATTGAAGCTGTAATAATAGGCACATTATTATTATGTAATAATGACATGAATATAATATATTGTGTGTATTATATTAGATCGGAACATGAGTGAATAATAAATGTAAATGTACATGAAGAACGAAGGGTTCCCAGGAAAAATATCAAGGAAATTTATTTTTTCGTCGTCTCTTCTTTTCCAAATTTTCTGAATTTGTCTCTCTTCAATTTATATTTCGAATTTTGTCGACACAACTTCGTGTATAGTTGTGAATATTTAAAGTAATATTCAGAGTAAATTATTGCAAGAGAATATTTTGAAATGATATGTAGCAAAATAAAATAATAATAGTAAAATAATGTATAGCTGTAAATATTGGCAATGTTCAAAGTAAATTGTTACAAGAGAATATTTGAAAATGATATATAGTTGTAAATATTAGTAATATTGAAAGTAAAGAGAATATTTCAAAATAATATATATTGCAAAATAAAATAATAGTATAGTAGAGCATATATAAAATAATAGTATAATAATAGTATAGTGGTAAAATAATAATATAGTCGTAAATATTAGTAATATTGAAAGTAAAGAGAATATTTCAAAATAATATATATTGCAAAATAAAATAATAGTATAGTAGAGCATATATAAAATAATAGTATAATAATAGTATAGTGGTAAAATAATAATATAGTTGTAAATATTGGTAATATTTTAAAGTAAATTATTACATCAGAAAATTTTAAAATTCGTCACGTGGCATGATCAGTAATAAGGAGCATGCATCATGCTGAAAATGTTCGTGAAAATTGATGTTTTTTTCCTGTGAGTCCTCCATTTGTTACATGTTCTTTATCAAATAACAATCGATAATTGTAAATGCGCAACAGTGTGAAATTTCCAGTCCGCAGAAGCTCAAAAAAACTTTCCAATAATCGTTGATACATAAAACACAGAAAAATGTATGAAACACATAAACATATAAAACGCAAAATATATTTGAAAAGGAAGGAAGGCAATTGTGCACAGAGAGGAAATATTAAAGCGTGCATTAAGAGGGAAGAAAGAAGATATGATGTGCTCAATAACAGTTCACAGACAAAATACAAAGGATGTACATTGAGGAGAAAGGAGAAGGAAGAACAGCGTTTTCAAGGAATTTTGCAAATTGCAATTTTGAGAAAACAGAAATTCCCGCCCGAGCTTCTCATTGTCCAGAAATCTGCGTAGAGCCGGAATCTGAAGCGTAAAATTCTCGAGACTTTACGAACAGCAAAAAAATTGTTGAGATTCCTTCCTAACGAGTGAAACGATTTACAAATGTGACATACAATCGCGCTTTGGCGTACATGCGTGTGAATATAGGATATTTTACATCCTATGTGTGAGAATCGGAAACATTTTCGAGATTCGTTTGTCAATGAAAGAAATCGTACATTTATTTACAAATCTGGCATAATTTGGCGTACATGTGTACAAAGGTGATATTTTATGTCTTATGTATAAAGAAATTTACTCGAGGCACGAGTAATTCTGTTTTCATCACTGAAAAGCAAAAAATCATTTAGGCAAGTGTACACGTATCGTCACGTTTTGTTGAGACGACACGGGGAAAATTGTTTTAGAAACAATGACGAGTCCTCTGAACAGAGAGAAGCGCAGAGTCTCTCCAGTGGAAATCGGGGAAAAGAATAGATAATACAAAGAAAAGGAAATGCGTTGAAAAAGGAGGAGACGGAGAAACGAACATTTCCGACAATAATAAAAAGACATCAAAAGAGAATTGAAAGGGAAAAGTCGTTCAGGCCGATGTCATCGAAGAATAAGCAAAGACTTTTTGGAAAGTGGAAACTTTCTATGGAAATAGAAATAGAAGAAATATCGTTTTCCTCGTGAAGAGAAGGAAAATGAACAAAATACTTTGCTGGCTGGAAATTCGAAAATGGTATAGCATACTCTGAGAATTTTAGCAACTTTGTCGTCGTTATATTTCGTGGAAACGGCGCGGAGGGAATTGTTTAAATTGTTTAAGCAGGTCTCTGTTTTACCCATAGAGAAGTCTGTCCTTTGGGGGAAGTGCAATGAAGAAAAAAATTCAAAAGAAAAAAAAATTCGCTTTTAAAAACTCAACATTAAGTGAAGATTCGAGAAGAGAAGAGTCGTTCAGGCCGATGTCATCGAAGAATATGCAAAGATTTTTGGGAAGTGGACATTTTCCTTGTGAAAAGAAGAAAAATACAAAAATATTTTGTTAACTTGGAAAGTGGTAACATTCACAAAAATTTCAGCGTATGGTCGTCATCTTTTGTGAAAACGGCGCGGGGAAATTTGAATTGTTTAAGCAGGTCCCTGTTTTACCCACAGATCAGTCTGCCCTTTGAAGGAAGTGCAATGAAAAAAAAAAACTCAGAAAAAAGAAATATATTGGGAAGGAAACATCAATCCCACTTTCAACAGTTCAAGAATGATGACGAAACAGAAAGAATTGAAAGAGAGGTGTCGTTAGAGCCGATGTCATCGAAGAATTTGCAAGATTTTTGGGAAGTAGAAACGGGGGAACATTTGAATTGTTTAAGATCCCTGTTTTCCCGTTTGAAGGAAATGTAGAGACCATCCAGAAAAAAGGAATATACGTATCGTAAAGAAAAAGTGAAGATATTCCCAGCATCAAGCACGATAACAAAACAGATCTGAAATCGAAAGACGCGAAGGGACAATGTCATCGAAGAATCGGCAAAGATTTTTGAAAAATGACCCCACGTTAAAGAAGAAATATCGTTTTCCTTGTGAAGGAATCCTCAGAAAAGGAAGTTAACCAATGACTGTTCGCAGGCAAACCAAAAAAGAAATGTGTGTGTGTGTGTGTGTGTGTGTGTGTGTGTGTGTGTGTGTTGAAAACGTCTACATTCTTTTTACCGTGTAATATATTTAAAATAAGCACTCTGAGATCTGAGAGGAAAAAAGGGAATAGAAATTTCCGTTCTATTCTTGGAGAATCTCGCATTTTGCATTAGGGAAGCGAAAGTTTTCATTCAGAAAATGAAGTACGTTGGCGGTGAGGAAAAGAAACTGAGCGAGAAGAGAGTTTCCGAGAAGGAAAGAAACTTCTCGAAAAAGGGAAAAATAATTATCTAGGGCTGAGATTGAACTGAAGTCAGAAGTAATTAGGTGAGTAATTATTTGGAAAAAGGGACGACTTCGACATTCATAATGATCGTCATTAATCTTAAACTCTAAGGGGAGGAGCCTCCTTTTATAATAATTGTCCAGATGAGAGAGAAGGATTTAATTTTTAATTTCTTATCTCTAGACAAGAGAAGAAAGATTAAAAAAAAAAAAAAGGGTAAAGGATTTCGATGGGTCGAAAATTTCGAAACGAGATTGATTGCGTTTCGTTGAGTAGCTTAGATGGTGGACAAAATTTCACGAAGAAAATGATTGTATATCGTGAAAAGAAAAAACCACGAAGGGAAATAAAAACGTTAGAAACGTTTCTCGTTAGATACTCCGTAGCATGAGGAATTAACTACGAAAATGTTTGAAATTGTAAATTATGAAAAAAAAAAAAAAAAACATAAAAGAGGAGGAAAATAAATATTTCTGGTTAGAAACACCATAGCGTAAGGAATTAATTATAGTTTCAAATGGCGAAATTGTGAAAAAAGAAAACGTGGGGGGGAATAAAGATTTCTCACTAGCGACCATAGCGTAAGAAATTTATTATAATTTGAAGTAGGTATTTGTGAAAAAAAAAACATGGAGGAAAATAATTTTCTGGCTAGCAGCGTCATAGCGTAAGGTATTAATTATAGTTGGAACCGATGTTATCATTGTAAAACGGTTGAATTATGATTCTGTAAAAAAAATTAATTACGATTTGAAAGCGCCAGGGATTATAAAGAACTCCAAACTACGAGAGAAGCTGTATCTTCCCAAAGAGAAGAAAGTGGCAGAACCTCGGCTGTCAGAAAATTTGCAAAGATCCCGCGAGATTTCAGCGATGTTTCAATTGTTGGGGAGCAAAAGATTGGAAGTATTTATTTATCTGGTGGAAAACAATTTCGAATGTAAAATACGAGAACGTATATTTATTTAACACTGGAACTACCAAAGTGGTCAAAATGACCAATTTATAACTCTCTATGGAAATTTCATACATTTGCAACGGTGTATTTTTAAATATAGTGATGTTTAAATCGAGTGACTTTTAACGAAGTATATATCAATGGAAGCTCGTGTTCTTCCCTGTATTGTTAATTTCTTCTCGTACCTTGCACTTCTGTTTCTTTGCTGCAAATGTTATACTTTGGTCGTCGATAATTCTAGTGTTAAAAACAAGAAGGTTCAGCAAGGTTCTAATTGTTTACTAGTACGAAATTGGAAGGCCAAGTGACGCGAAAAAATTTCCGCTGTAAATTTTTGGACAAAGTGAATTTCAGAATTTAAGTCACAGGAACGTGAGGTGATTCAGAAAGGAGATGGAGTGAAAAGATTTCAATTGTCGGGGAATTTGTGTCGAAAATTGAACGTTCCATGGAGGCACAGGAATATCTACCGAGACCAGCCAACAAACAAAAATTTCTATTATAAACTTGGCGCGAATGATACGTGAGAGATACGTGTGGCGACATTTCAAGGTACATATGTTTGTCTGGAGAGGCGAAAAATGCGAATTTTGATTGAAATTAAATAATATCGTTTAATTGAGAAAAATAATTATGATATTTATACGCGATTTGAGGTAATGTGTTAATATAATAGTATAATAAGCAATAAAATAATAATATAATAGTAATATAATATAATACTATTGTAATATATAATATAATATAATAGTAAATTATGTAATATAATATAAAACTATTATAATATATAATATAATATAATAGTAAATTATAAATAAGCTAATATAATAGTAAATTATAAATAAACTAATATAATAGCATAAATTATAAATAAATAATATATAAACAATAAAATAATAATATAATAAATATAATATGATAAATGTTGCAATAATAAATTTTGGATCAAAAATAAGTAAAATAATTGACAAAGACTTTCTTTTTCTTTCTTTTTTTTTTTTTTTTGTTAATTTATATAATATCGTTGTTGCGCCAATTTAGCAATCGTTTTGATTTAAACTTCTTTTTTTTATTATTATCCGCAGAAAATGAGAATTGGCGAGGAATTAACAATTGAAATATCTTCATGACTGACAGAGTAACCTAATCTTGCAACATTTTCACGATAATTCGGAAAATCACTGTCTTTCGAATTGAGTCGTTTCTCGACTCGCTTCGAGGTTGATAGAAATTGCGGTTCGAGGATTTGGAACGATCTCGAGGGAAACGAAAATCTCGAACTTCCGACAAGCAGGATATTTGTGAATTATGTGTCCAAAAGATAAGAATAGAGAGAGAAAAGTAGAAATTCTGGAACAATTGATTTGAAAAATAAGAAGAAGATAGATCGAACCTAGAGGATCAGAAAAAGGTAAGAAGAATATATATCTTATGAAGAGTTTCGTGACAAAAAGATAGAAATCGTCAGATGATTTTATAGAAACAAAAATCACTGTTTAAAAAATAATATTTAAGTTTAATATTTCTGTTTAAAATAGACATTTGAGAAACAAAAGAAAAAAATGGGTGGAACAGATAGACGATAGAAGCAAACTGAAATTGTCGGAGAATTTGAAAGAATGATTAAACAAAACAGAAATTTCTCCGTAAAGCTGTTTCGCTATCACATGAATGCAAAATTTGTGCGACGTTAAGAAAAAAAAATTACGGGAAAATTGTCAGAAAATTTGGAAAGTTTCGCTTTTAGTGAGAGAGAAATTTCTGCCTTAGGGTGACAGAGGGGGGGACAAAAAATATTTAAATATTTGAGAATTGAGGAAAACCTTTCAATATTTGAGAATTGAAGAAAAATAGAAAATTCACAGAAAAATCATTTCGTGTAGAAGAGAATCGAAAGAGTATATGCAACGAAGTATAACAGAAATTGTCAGGGAATTAATTGGGAGGATTTATTCCAGAAACGGAAATTTCCTAAACAAAAATTGATTGAAAGGAAAGATTCGGGAGAAATTCGCCAAGATCTTGTGCTTCGAGTAAAAACAAATCGTACAAAGGTAAAAACAGCAGAAATCGTCAGCAAGTTTGGAATATTTCCGCCTGTACATCCGAGAAGTGAAAAATACAAAATTACGTGTCACAGAAAGTGGTAACAATAAAATAGAAATTGTCGACGAATCTCTAGATAATTAATTGGAACTGAAGCTTTTATCTGAACTTAATTTCCCACGAACGAAATTCAGAAATCAGAAGGATCCGGTGGAGGAAAATGAAACTGATCGAAATGAAAACAAAATATAAAAAATACACGTTTTACATTTCGAGATAAATCCCGGACAAGCTAAATATAAAAAAAAATATATTTCAAGTGCAAACAAAATCTAGTCTAAAAAAGAGCCTAGTCTGGGAAATGAAATTTTTGCCTAAATTTCTCGGGAACGAGGCACAGGATTAATTAAAAAGGATGAAGGGAGGAAAGATTTGTTTCGAATCGTCAAATAAACAATATATAAAGTACGGAGGTCCCTATTCGTCAGAATCTCGAGGGAAGAGAGATTTAAAAAAAAGAAAGAAGGAAAAATAAAAATGATGAGAATGATTCACTCGTGAACAGAAATATTATTTCTGGCCGATCCTTTCGCGGAAAAAAATACATAACACACGGAGTGAATTCTCAGTGAAAGCCAGAATCAATGAAAAATCATTCATCGAACGGAGCACGCAGTTGAAAAATTAGGGATTTAGGATTTAAAGCTGTGCAATTGTACCAGGATTAATTTACATTCAAAATTTTGCTGTATTTTGAGCATGATAATGATAATGATATTTCGAATTCGAGTCGAGTATTTGGTGGAAACAGAAATTAATTATTTACTTCGCTTCACAATTGATTCACTTGATAATTTATACTTTAACTCAATAATTCGTGCTTAATGAATTGACTAACTCGATAATTTATACTTTAACTTACTTTAACGAAATATAAAAAAAATACGTGTTAAGGTGATGAAAAAAAAGATTAATAAAGTTACGCTAGCAAGCTAGAGAATTTACCTAATTAACAGTACAAAATCGATTGAATTCAGTTTGGAAATTTCAATGTGAAAAACAGAGAAGGCAGTTCTGTTCGCATTCGCCCCTCGTTTCCATTTTCTGTATTTCTTCCGTCGTGGTTTTCCAATATTTCGCTTCCTTTTTTGCCAAGTTTTTTCAACAGCTCGTTTAACAACAGCGAGCAGGCAAAAAATAGTTGTAGAACAGAACTATGACCCAGCGGTGTTAACAATTGCACAGTGAAAGAATCGTTCTACGATCTAATAAACTTTTATGCACAGAGCAGACCGAAAACAGTGGAATTTATAATTTTCTTTTCAGTGATAAAAAGGAATTTCTCGCTAAATAAAATTCTCATTGAAGTACAAAAATATTTTTTCAAACAAGTGCCAGGCCTTCGCCGGGATTTCGAAGGGATTCGAGGGGGAGAGGCAGAGATTCCTAAATTTTTCGGGGGTGTTCGTTAGGGGCTGCTCCCCGTGAAACTCCGGCGCGGATCCGTGGCGACTTAATGGCCAACGGTTGAAAGATTGATGAACCGTCCCCAGGAAAACCAGGCCAGCCTAACGAGTTACGTGGCGCTCGAGTGTCTCCAGCGGGAAAGGTTGCACTATCGATTCGTCTCCGGTGTGCCCCGGCCCCGACGAGAAATCCCGCCGCGCCGAGGCAAACAGACCCGGAAGGATAACTGCCAGGCGCGAAACTATACCCCTCGACGAACTATTTTCGCTCGAAATCCCCAACTTTTTGAAAATACTCGAATTCCAACGACCGTCTCTAGCCTAACTTTATTTTAGCTGCCGGGGCCAGCAGTTGGGGCATCAATGATGAAAAAGGCATGGATGACAATTTCGACAAACTAGTTTGATAGGATAGACTGTGGCAATAAGTTACAATGGTAGCTAACACATTTGAAAATAATGAATTTTCCTATATTGGAAGTCCTATATTTTCACAAACAAATATAAATTTGAGGGACCTCCTAGCCAAAACAGAGCTACCTTTCTGCAACACCTGCAACCAATAACCACCCAGCACCTGA
The DNA here is from genome assembly GCA_036937485.2 of Tetragonisca angustula. Classification (NCBI taxonomy): domain Eukaryota; kingdom Metazoa; phylum Arthropoda; class Insecta; order Hymenoptera; family Apidae; genus Tetragonisca; species Tetragonisca angustula. The sequence goes on along the minus strand of JAWNGG020000106.1, from coordinate 647,650 downwards.
ATGCAGTAAATACCGAAACCCAAGAATTAAATACGGACTAAACCTGCCAGAGACAACCAAAGAACATCATCAACCTAAAGGAAACACAACTTCTCAAACAAATATAAAAGAAGTGGATGCGACGTTAAAACTCATATTAAAAAAGAAAAAAAAAATAAATTTGAGAGAAGATTTATTGATATTTATTTGGAAAGAATTGTGGTCTTTCAAATATATTGTTTGAAATTTCATTAAATTCGTCGTTTAAAAACAACACTAATTTCAGTAGCTGGCTAGCTACTGTCACTAGTTGGGGGCGTTTCCGGTTACATTGTGAGAAAAAGATGCCACATGATCTTGATAAATTAGTTTGATAGAATAGACTACGAGTTTCTAGTAATAAGTTACAAAGTAGCTAACATATATGAAAATAATGAATTTTTTTTTCCTATAACGCGAGAATGAAGATTTCAGTTTATATTGTTTTCACAAACAAATATTCGAGAAAATTTATTAACATTTATTGGGAAAAAATTGTGACCTTTCAAATATATTGTTTGAAATTCCATTAAATTCGTCGTTTAAAAACAACACTAATTTCAGTAGCTGGCTAACGACTGTAGCTACTGTCACTAGTTGGGGGCGTTTCCGGTTGCATTATGAGAAAAAGGTGCCACATGATCTCGACAAATTAGTTTGATAGGATATACTACGAGTTTCTAATAGTAAGTTACAAAGTAGCTAACATATATGAATTTTCCTATAACGCGAGAATGAAGATTCCAGTTTATATTGTTTTCACAAACAAATATTCGAGAAAATTTACTAACATTTATTGGGAAAAAATTGTGACCTTTCAAATATATTGAAATTCCATTAAATTCGTCGTTTAAAAAAAAACAACACTAATTTCAGTAGCTGGTTAAGGACTACAGCTCACTAGTTGGGGTGGGATTCTTTGATTGATCTACGAAAAAATGATTCATGATATCACCCACAAACTAGTTTGATAGGATAGGATATGTAGCAATAAGTTACAAAGTAACTAAATTTGAAAGTAATAAATTTTCTCCTCAAGATTCCAATTTATTCGTTACTTATGTTTGAATATATAGTTTTCACAAACGAACATTTGAAAGAATTTATTGACATTTACTTGGAAAAACTTGTGGAAAAAATTGTCTTTCAAATATATTGTTTGAACAAAAGATTTCAATTCGTCGTTTAAAAAAAACAACACTAATTTCAGTAGCTGGCTAACCGCTATAGCTACTGTCACCAGTAGAATCCTGTCGGATTAGATTCCTCTGACAAACTATTTTGATAGAATAGGGTAATTTAGAGTGCAAAGCCTTATTGTCACTACTAACAATGAGAGGCAGCAAACACTACTAGGAGATATCTTATCAATGCAAGAACCTAAATTGTGTTTAGCTGTGTTATAAATTAACCACAATCTTTTCTAACTTTTTTTTTCTTTTTTCTTTTAAACAGGTTTTAATTCCTGGGAGTATAAAAGAATTCTTTATATACTGTTCGAAAGATAAAGATACAGTCAATATACAAGTGCAACATAATAAATCATGTACCATGTGTACCATTTCTGCCAGTACTATTGTAGTAATACACTATAATATACTTGACGTTAGATATATTATATATACAAATTATATCTCTACAAACAAAAATTTCTATCTAAACTTCATGAACAGCATGAAGGAATTGAAGAAGAGTTCTTCTAACTGAAGATTCTAATTCGCGCTACCTGTTATGAATGAAAGAAATTAAAGAAGAAGGAAGATACTCGTATTACTGATACGATTCACAATGGGAATAAAAATTCTTATTCAAAAATTGAAGCAAATGAAGCAAGATTAAAGGCTAAAGAAAGAAGAAACGGATGTGAAAGAAGTATTATTGACTCATACAGCTGTTGACAAAGGCCGAACAAAAGAAGAGGAAAACAGCTAGGAAGATATAACTGATGAGGAAACTAAAGAGCAAATGAAAGCAAAGAAAAAAACTAAAAGGGAGGAGACGAATCTGATTGTCGATAATTGACCAAAGAAGGGTGGCCAGCTAAAAAGGAAAGCAGCTATATTATTATGATTCGTTAGAGACAAAAGTTGCAAATTTTGCAAGTGAACGTTGAATCTTGGAATCGTTCAAAATTTGGTATGGTTATTCGCGAAGAAGAGGAGGAAAGAATCGAAGAAGAAGAAATAAAGAAGAGAATCAAGATTGTTGAATGTCCAATAATAATGAGAAATAACAAAAAGGTTGACAAGATTCGCGTCACTGACGTGACTCGCAGGGAAGAAAATGTCTTCTAAATTCCGAGTTCGTTGAGAAGAACAGAGAGGAAGAAGGAAGAAAAACTAAACTAATCGTTGAAGTAGAGCAGAGTGACTGAAAGGAGAGGAGAGAGGCTGACAAGCTCTCAAGCTTGTCAGTAACAACAATCTTAAGGAAAATAGAAAAATTCTGGAAACAAATTTTTCTCTTTCTTACAAAGCACACATGAAAAAAAATGTAGAGATAGGCACAATTTTCAGGAAAATAGAGGTTTCTATTTAGAGCTTGAGGAAACAGATATTACCTTGTGCAAGACACATAAAAGAAAAGGGTAAAAGAAGGGAAAGTAGAGATTTCTATTTAGAGCCCGAGGAAACAGACTTTACCTTGTGCAACATAAGAGTTTAGAGAAAGGAAAATAGAGATTTCTATTTAGAGCTTGAGGAAGCAGACTTTATCTTGTGCAACATGCATAAAAAAAGTTTAAAGAAAGGAAAATAGAGACTTCTGTTTAGACCTCGGGGAAACAGATTTTACCTCGTGAAAAATACATACAAAAATTTGGAGAAAGAAATCAACAAAATTTGTCAAACGTTTGTAAAGATTGATCTCTATAAATTTTATCCAAACTTGGTACTGACAAACTGAAAAAGAAAAACAATATTGTCAATACAAAGAAAGAAGGGAGAACTAATCACTTAGTCATTTTCATTGTTATTTGTTATTGTATTATTTTTATACATTTCATTTGATTATTTGACAGAAATGTACATCATTATTGAATTGTTTCGTTAGTTTTATCATTTGTCCCCGTATTATTTTTATGCGAGAATTTTGAGAGAGAAGTGAAAATTCGAAAGCTGTTTTGTTTGTCGGAAATTTCTGCTGGAACTGAAAGAAGAAAAAAGCAAGTTTCAAAAGTCAAAGAATGGAGAGTTTCAAGTAACACTCAGATTTTTATCTGAGAGAAGAAAAGAATAGGAAGAGAAAAAGGAGAAAATTGAAACGTTTGCCCAAGTTTCGCGAAAACGGAGGGGAAAAAAAGAAAAGAATTTCATGGACCTCTAGTTCAGAGAGAATTTACAGGAACTTTTTTACAAGAACCAAGAAAAGAAAAGAAAAAGATAAAAAGTCGAAACTTTGCTAAAGTTCCATGAAAACGGGGATTTTTCTCTCGAGTTTACAAAAATTATTCTAACGCAAAAAAAATTGAAAGTCGAAAGGTTCCTCGAAATTTCAAGAAGAGGAATAATTTATTTGTAAAATTTATTGAAAAGGAATTACGAGGAAATGGAGGAAAATTCTAATTATAGAATTCAGAATTCCAATTCAAATTTCCAAAATATTTGCAGAATGAAGAATGAAGAATTTAATGTGAGAACACCATTCGCATGTAAATACTACTGCCTGCGTAGAATGACAAGAACGTGGAAAAAAAAAATTTTACTGAAACGGGTGGGAAGTTTGCTTTGAGGTTCAAGCAATTTTCGCTTCGAAAGTTTCAAGACGAATTCTTGAAAATTCCCCCAAAGGACAGGAGAAAAATCCAAAGAAAAATTTCGTAACTCGGGTGAAACAATAATAAAAAATATCGTTCACCAAAATTTTAAGAAATTTCACAGACAACACCCAAACATATTAATTTAAAAAAGTGTATCTAGAACAGTACCAAAGAGAAAATTGCTAGATTAAAAAAAAAAAAAAATAGAAAATTGCTAAAAAACTGCCAAATTTCAAGATAAATTTCATGAATCGACGAAACACAAAATCCAGCTGCAAATCCTGCGCATCCCCGAGGAGAACATTCAGAAAATCGCCGGTAGATTCGTGACGATGATGCACGCGGCAATTTGCAGGGACAACAAGGCGTGACGCGGTGTGACGGATCGATACGACGCGAAGGGAAAAACGTGGTCGCAGGGCCGGGCGTGGTAAACACCGGCCAGCTATTAACCACCTGTTCGTGGCAATCGATGGCTCGTGACACAAAAGTTTCATTAGCGGAACGCAACAAGTGCTCCCCGGCCAGGATTATTTTGCCCGTGAAGAACGAGCGCGAACCTTGGACCGGCTCCAGAAACTCGAATTCGAAGGCATGTCTCGGCTGATTTGCTGAGATCCTTGCAAATTTTTGACTATCCGTTTGGAATTGGATCGGGGCTAGCGCAGAGATTCGACTGCTGCGTTCAACGATTCAGAGACATTTAGTCTCGATTTTTTTTCTCAACAGGAACATTTTTGTAAATAATTGACTTCAAACCTTCAGATCGTCGATCAGTCTCAGGTTTTTTTTTTTTTTCTTAGATTGTGAACTAACATTTGTAGATAATTGACCTCTAACGTAATAATCTGTTGTAATCATTCAGATTTCAATAATCTTTATTGTAATAATCTATTGTAGTAATTCAGATTGTACTGGATATGATAAATGTAATAATTCTGACACGTGAACCATGTAGCGATACTTTTGTAACTGTATAATGTATGCTATTACGATATTATTATTATTATTCTTTATTCTTTATTGTTTAGTAAGTTTACTGTATTGGGAACGCCATGTAGTTATAGTGAAAAATTAAAAATACATAATGAACGGGGCGAAATGATAATTGAATTAAATAACAATAATAATAATAATTAAAAATAATCCATTTCAGTGTAATAACGATTAGATTCGAACACACTGCACGTCGCAAAAGGGATCACTTCCAGTTAATAAAATTAACTTGAATCGAAATCAAATTAACATAATACAACTGACACGACACGAGAGAATCTAGTATCGAATTAAATTCAGTGGGGAATTCGAAGGCGAGGAAGTTTCTTGGGCGAGAGGGCCAAATTGTGAACAGAAAGGCAGAATGAAGATATGAAAAGAAAAGAAGCTGCTCGAGCACCTCGAAAATGGATGAGCCAGAATTGAACAAAGAGCAAGCGAGTTCAGCTCCTCTGTTCTGGACAGCTTGGTAGAAGGAATTTGAAACACTGGAATATTACAAAAATTACGATTAAGGGCCGATAAGAGAGGAAGAAACGATTTTCGTCCACTCGACTGAGTAGACCGAACAGAAGAATTGAAAAGAAAATTAAGAACAGTCGACGACAGTTCACTTCGAGCCTACCCTACCCGAGTTTGATGGAAAGTCAAACTAGAAATTAAATCAAAACGACGGAGGGAGGGCAGAAGGAACAATGTTCCAAGGACATCTTCAGTTTAAATGTAACACGATCGAGGAAGAGGTTTGGGAAGGAAAGAAGATAAGAAATGAAACAGACAAGTTTCACTACAAGAAGAATTTATTAAAAAATTAACAACAACAATAGTAGTCGATAGAAGGCGAAAATGGCGAAGGAACTTGGCCAAATTTGATGCACTCTGGACTACAATGAAACTGAGCCAAATTTAAAGAAAGATTGAAAATTGCTAAGAACTTGTAATAATAATGAGAAGCGAGAACGGATTCCATTTGTTCGATAGAAGAATCAGTAATAATAATTAACAGAAAGCGAGTATGGTAACTTCTGTTGAATTTAGTCTGCAGGAGAGCAAGACTAAAAGAATTAAAAAGAGAATTAAGAACGAAAAGGAACGTTCGAACAGTTTGGTGGAACGTTGGAAACAACAAAAAACGAAAAAATTCATATTAATAATAATTAATTAATAGGAAGTAAAAAGAAGAGTAGGGCTTTACAGTTCCATTTGCTAAATTAATTAAACCACACAGAGCGGAATGAAGAATTATTTTAACAAAAAGAGAATTGAAAGTTGAAACGAGTGAACGATGTCGAGAATGATCGGTGGAAAATAAGCAACACATGCGTGCGTAATTAATTAATTAAGGGTAAAAAAGAAAAGGAACTGAGAAAATGAAAGATGAATAGAAAAGAAAAGAAAAGAAAACTAGAAATTGAAAAGAATGGTCGAGGGAATATACGAATTAATAACATTAACAGCAATAATCGACTAACAACTACGCCCCGGACCCACTGCGAAAATAATTAGAAAAGAAATGAAAAATTGTATTCACAAGACGGAGAAAGTTGTTCTACGCGAGCAATAATAAAAAAAAAAAAATTTGTTGAATGTTGAACCACTCGAAACCTAACCCAACCTAAAAAATGTCTCTCCCGATTTTCATCCAAAATCCAATTAGAAGCGAAAGTGAGTAAACACGGCGCCGAGACTCGCGAAACAAATCCGCGAGGAGGATCTCCAGATCGGTCGGGGGTGGTTTAAGGATTCAGCGAGGAGAGTTCTTGAGAATTCAAGGGGTTAAGTGCAGACTGATGTCCTCGCGGCTGCTGGGGGACACCCACGGAATCGTGCAATGCCATTTGCCCGTTCAAAACGCGAAAGTCGACGAAATGATGGTTAAAAAAGAGAGCGTCCAGCTCTTCGTTCGATGAAAAAAAATCGTCTCTTCGAATATTTTTCTTGGGGGGAGGAGGGATGATTGTTCGAGTCTTGGAGATTTAACAAAAATTTCGTTTTATATTCGAGAGATAGAATTGATAGTGGATGAAAGGGTGAACCCATGGCAATTGCACTATGTTACTAAATCTTTGATCTTTTGAACGATCGACAACTCAAATTGCACGGTGCAATTTGAAAACCTTCGTCGATTCTTCGCGTAAAATTGAAACAGAATTGACAACGAAAAGAAATTATTGGCAAGGTAAAAAAATGGAGATTCGTCCGGATGAAGGAGTTACAGAAGTTACTAAATCTTTGGTTTCTTGAGCAATCGACGACTTGAATCGTCGATTCATCTTGAATCGTAGGATGTAGAAATTAAATTGCTACAATTATTAACGATTTAATAGCAAATTGCGGACGAAAAATTAAAAGTGGTACGTCCGGATGAACGGTTACAGAAAGTTACTAAATCTTTCGCTTCCCTTGAGCTTTTGGAAATTTATGACACGTTCATGTTAAAAATGTTACCCTGACATCGTTTCGACTTTCAAACAGAAATTCCCTTGGAGCGAACAGTTACAAAAAGCTACTAAATCTTTAATTTCTTGCAAATGGTTAGTTTGCGTGAAAGTCAGTTTGTCACAAAGCAAGAGAATCCATTTGTTTGTTGTTGTTGTTCCCTTTGGAGGGAATCGATTTCATATGAATTAAAAATGTGCTACTTCAAACACGTCCATTCTGTACGCTTTGTAACCTGTGTCGTTCGCATCGTTCGAGATTCTCTCCACTTCGGTACTTTAACGGCAATTTTGAAAGAGTTCTGAAACGTCAAACGCTTCGAAAACGAACGTTTTCGAAAGAAGAAAAGTGAACAATTTCAACGAGTCTCTGTATTTCGATCGACGGTGGATTTTTGTTGAACTTTGGTAAAGATTAACTCGACGACATAAGGGAGAACC